>JBCJKH010021222.1:0-18977 GCA_039877255.1 Loriculus beryllinus | reverse complement strand
GATGAGTCCCAGCTAACGATGGGACTAAGTTGGATACTAAATAATATAAATAGGAACGAAACAGGACTGTAATGCCAGGGTGACTTTTAGATTAGCTGAACCATACACAGCCATTATTTTTGCCTAAGATGAAGTCTCTAATAATTTTATTTACAGGCATAGGTGCATGCATGTGTGTCAGGAGACAAACTTAATTTCAGAGCTTATTGTTTAACAAGTAAATGATGCAGTGTGAAATGATAATCCTTACCATTGCCTTCCTCCTTGGTGATGCTATTTCTGTTTATTACTATAATTTAGATTCTCTCTGATAATGAGGAAAAAAAGAAAATAATCCATTGGTTTCTAGATGAAATTAGACTTAATTCAGCATAATCTATATATTTTAAGATAGGGGATATATCCAAGTAGAATAATCAGTGTAGCAAACAGGTTATTTTAATGTCTACACAAGGTTCAAGATGATCTGAAGGTGAGAACAGGCATACAAGTTTTTTACCTCTTTTGCTTGAAAAATATACCTGGATGCAGGTGGAATCCAGAAAAAAAAGGAGAAAGAAGTCCCCATAACAAAAGCCAAGGAGAAAAGTGCTAGGGTTTCTAGTAGCTTCACCATATTGTGTACATTTTCTACAGAAGGTTTTTGGGTACTACAAGAAAGAGCAGAGAGCTCTCAGGCTGGTTCAACAATAGTGAACTTAATAACCAAGGCAAAGCCAGCTCATATGAAACTCTGTTGTTAAAGCATCATCTTGTCCACCACCAGCCCATTGATATTGGCCATCTCCCTGTATTTATATATTTATTGTATTTATATATCCCTAATATTTTGTTCTCTCTTTATTAAAAAGGAGCCCTCAGCTCTGTTCTTGCTGACCTCACACGGCCCAGTCAGAGCAGCAGTGCCAGAAAACTGCTTGATAAGACTTTGTCCTACACTTGTGTGACAAAGATGAGCATGTAAAGGGTGATGCATGACTGAGGGTTGTAGGCTACGCATCAGCTAAGCCAGAGAGGGAGAAAGGGCAAGTGGCTGAAAACTGGGTGATGCTTCATTGTTTTCAGTCTGAACTGGGTGAACAGAGGGTCCACTACTCTTAATTAAGACTCTGAAGATAAACAATTTATTAGTGCTTAATAAATAGCCATGTCTTTAACAACTTGGCACACACTAGACATTAAGCAGTTTTAATTTTTAGAACACGATTTTGTTTCAAATCATATCATAACTTGTAATTTCTTTTTTTTTTTCCATTTAAATTGGTAATTTGAAATAAAAACTTGATCATGAGCTATCTATTTGAATGTATAGGGATATAGGGAGAAGTACATGCTAACATGTTCTAAATATAAACACAAATTTAGAGGTTAATTTTATTACAGAGAGTGATATGGCACATTTAAAATGTGCTATTTAGTTTCCTTTTTCCTACAATTAAACATGTCTTTATATTTTCTAAGTATTCCATAGACACATCTAAGTTCTTTTAAAGTCACTTCAAAGTCAATTCACATAAGATGTACTGATTGTATCAAGTTCTTGAAAATTAAGATGTAATTCTAATCTAATTTATTTTTGTTTGTTTATTAATGAATGTCTTCTGTAATTTGTGCCTTTTCTTAGCAAGCATGAGCTCTTTGCTCATTCAGAAGGCAGACCTTATCAAGTGTCACCAAGCAGGTTAAAGAAAGAGATGGAAAGAAACATTAATATATGTTATTGCATTAATTACTACTGGATTCTGCTTTGCAGATGGCAGATAATTTTTTACAATTTGTTAGAAATTGATTCTGTTTTTTTGATAATTATTCTGCAATCCAAACAAGTCACGCATGCGAGTGTCAATACATTTGCTTCTGCTGGATACACAGCAACCAATTCATATATATTCAGAATATGTTGGAAAATGTTAGCTTGAATAGTAATCAGTATTTATGAATGTTTTCTCTTCCTAGACACACTGAAGAGGTCTGAACTTGAACTTACTATTCTGGAGGTGTTCTGGGGTTTTGACAGGTAAATAGGGTTGGACACTCCAGTGGTGTAAGGAGGAATAGCTTTGAGCTTTATGGAGAAATGCTAATTTACATCAGCTAAGAATCAAGACCAAAGGTATTTGAAAGAAAAAGCTTTTACATTTATCTGTGGTAAGATAATGATTTTTCTTAGGGTTTTCTAATGTGGAAAGAGATAACATTTAGGATGCACTTATTTATGTATGCACTTATTTAAAATTTATCAATTCTAAAGTTTTAAAATGTGAATGTGCAAGAAAATTATCTGCATCAAACCTGTCCATGACTGGATGTAAATATTTAGCAAGATATTTTTACTGGTACAGCTTTGTGTGTGGGTGTACTTTGTTTTCTCATCTATTAGACTGTACATTGAAAGCTAATAGGACTTTAACCTGTTTTCTTGTAACATCAATGCTCTGAAAAGCCTCTTTATACCCTTCTCTTCAGCACTTTCATGTAGACTTTTTTTTATGTACCAAAATATGTTGTTGGAATCACAGAGAATAATCAGAGTAAATTGCACAATGCTAAATGTTCTAATACATAAAGAAATAGTAGTGAATTAAACACACTGTTATCTTACTCAAGGCTATTTTGAGGAGCACTTATTTTGCAGAGCACTTACTTTGTGAAGCACTTATGCAAATGATTCTGCTGAGTAAGTACCCCAAAATATAACCAGGTGCTGGGGAACTATACACATACCTCAACATAACACAGTCCCGAGCATCTAGGTAAGCTGTGCTGCACTGCACTCACAAATTAACATGAGAAATTACCATAATGAAAAGTCCTGAAGTTTTGAATGTTACTGTTGTGTCAGTTAAAGAGAGATGGTGAAAATTCACCTGCATGATTAGCTGATGTTGATTCTCTTTTAATTTTCCTGGTTTTATTTTGTATTCTAAGCATTTCTGTGGTGTTCTTAAACAGTTCCTGCATTCTTAATCCATACATATTTGGGTGGGGTTTTTTTTGTAGTGGTAAAATAAGTGAAATTTTCAAAGCCAAATTTTCTTTCAAGAGTTACATGGCTGATCTCCACACCTCCACAGGTTTGTTTTCAGTGAGGGATAGGTACTGCTCCTGATGTGACTCATGAAATTCCATTGGTAATGCTGGGATTGTATGTGTTTGTTTCTCAGAGGGATCATAGTCATACAAGCGTGGAGTACTGCAGTCAAAATCCTCCATGTGGATCTAAGACAAGACTTGTTTTAGCTGCTAAAGCAGAGAGTAAAAATGTGGTCTATTATGAATTCATTCATAAGGATCTAAGGAAAAAGTTTCTCATTTTTATCTTCTTTGTTGTACTGCTTTTAGGTGACTGCATGATCCTTTTCTCTCTGTCTTAGTCCAATATCATGATCACAAAATGTAGGGCCACTGCACAGCTCTTCTTACAGCTCGTCTTCACTGGTTGCTCTCAGAGGTAGCTGAATATACCCATATCCATACAACAAAGACTTGTAACATCTCTAATTAACATTCACAACCTGGTCAAGAACAGATGCCAAGCAAAACTAATTACTGATGTCTGCACGCACATGCTAATGTGGAAGGTGTCCCTGCCTGTGGCAAAGTGGCTGGAACTAGATGATCTTTAAAAGGCCCTTCTAACTCAAACCATTCTTTGATTCTATGATTCTGTGATTCCATGATTCTACTGTAGTAGTTATAGGAACAACTGAAAATGCTCCAAAATCTTCTCCTGAATGCCAGAATGATCCAAGCTGCATATAACAATACTCACGCAGTTTTTCAAGCCTTCACAACCACATATACTTCTATAGGATCTTAAATCAAGAAGCAGTCTTCGCTTTTTGAAAATTATATAAAAGGGACCTACTTTTACCAGTTTCATACCTGCATCAAACTCTGTTGTAAACTTACAGTTGTTGGTAAAGGGAATATTTACTTATCCTCATAGCATTTCTATATGCATTATCAAAAGCAAGTTTTGCATTTTGGAGTCACCAATAAAGCATGTGATTTCCCCAGACATCTTATGAAAGCTGTCTGAGGTTGATACCAATAACAGTCTACCTTTGGAGTTGTATCTTTGCCATTCAAATGTATGGGTAAATGTATAGAACTTCGTAGTCCAAACAAGCCAGAAGAATCCCAGTATGATGTTTTTCCAGGACCATCCAAACTATCCCAAGGACTGTAGAAAAATTACTGTATAGCTATCATTTTCAGTTTCACATCCTGCAAAGCTGCTCCATCAAGAAGTTTCTACACATTTCCTTTGACTTGCACTTGTAAAACTTCAAAATAGAGTTCAGTCTCTAATGGGCTTAAATGTGCTTCCTGCTTGAAGAAGAGACATTGAGGATAATCTTGAAGTGAAGTGTCTGCAGTTTTGTATGCTAATCATACTTTCATGAGAGTTATGTTCTTAATAATGCAGATTGTTTCCTGGGATACTGCAGCTCTTCCCCAACTTCTTGACATCCATATGTTTGATTGCACTCATAAATTGCATGCAGGCACTAATAACTTCTACTGATGTTACACTGCATGTCACTCTGATCGTTGACTCAGCCCTTCTTGCACTCCAGGACTTTCTTTAACATGGTTATAGGTTCAGGAAGAGTTTAGGAGATTGAATAGAGATGATGAGCAGGAGATGATGGACCTGCATTTCAGTCTTGAAAACATCTATTTACTGGTAATGATCTAAACAATGGACTATTTATTTTTTTCTTGACATATAAAACAATGTTGTTACTACATAGTCACACAAATCAAATTTTTCATGAGTTCTAGGTTATGAGCAAGAAATAGATTGATTATACTCCTCTCTTGGTCTGCTCCTCTTCGAAAAATCTGTCACCAGTCAGGGGAAACAGCAAATATCAGGTCTGAAGGAATCCACTATCTTTAGCTTTTATTTCGTTAATAAGCAAATCAGTCCTCATCAGTGTGCAAGATCATCAACACATATTTCAATCTCTGTACACATCAGAACATATCAACCACAATTACATTATGTGGAGGGTAAATCACACAGTAATTAGTGTTGCTAATAAGCAGAATACAAGGTCTGATTCAGTCTTAAGAAACTCAGGGAAACATATCCCACTGAATTCTGTAACAATCACATGTTGCATTAAATGGGCTTATGCTCTCCGTGTGTATCTGTAGGTCAGTACACTCCTACTTCATCAGGAGCTACTGAGAAAAAGCTTCCTTCATGTTTGTGTGTCTGGCTCAAAAAAAAAGTTGCATTAACTCCAAATTATTGCTTGCTTTGAAACTACACTGGCAAAAAGAATATTGCGTACAGGCCAATGTGTGTTGTACAGAGAAATGTTCTACAAGAACAAAATACGTTAGTAGTAAGCACAATATGTTACAGTGTACTTCACAAGTACATAGGTATGATTCTCTCTGAAAGGTTTACCAGTCCTCTTGATCCAAATCACAAAAGCCATGATGATTTCTCTTTGAGTACCCCTCAGGCTGCTGTTTAGATGTGCTGGAGAATGAAGGCTGCCCTCCCTTGCTTGTCTTATTCACATCCAGCAGAAAGTTACACCAGAAAATAAACACAAAGTATGCAGCTATCCTATAACATCTATTCTACACTCACATCCTGTAAGATATGATTCAAGGATGAAAAAGTCCCTTTCACAAGCTTCATAAGTTTTATATGGTTATTTTTCAAAGCATCTGATGTAATCCACTGTAAAATCCACATGGTCAAACTGTGAAGCTACAAGCAAAAGACTGTGCTGATAGAAATACAATTTGTCCCTTCAAGAAAATTTCAGGCAGTTTGTTTCTGTTTATTTTGGTCTCATTAGGCTGCGACTGCATGATAAATGATTTAAGTTAAGGGTGATTTAGTTTATGGGACATATGGTGTGAAAGGTTATTCCTTCTTATGCTGTTGTCACATAAAATCTGCTTTTAAAAAAGTGAAGTCTTTATGTCTCAATAAACAGAAGCCACATAGGTACTGTGTAACAAATTACATACTGGGTAACAATCTATAAAATTTTATTGTCTTATGAGGTTTGCATTGATTAGAATTTTACCCAAAAGCAAAGCATTGCTGTTTCTCCAAGAGACTGAAATAAAAGGAAAATAGAAATCTCCATTACAGTTTTCTTTTTTTTCTAACTGTAGCCATCAGAAGCATCTCTGAACAATTCAATTAAATTCCTGGGAAGAGCCTAGAGTTCACTTTACCTCTTGCCTGTGCATGACGGTGAAAACCCTGCGAATCAGCTCCAGTGAGCTGCTTAGCACTGAGGTTCACCACAAACCAGGAAACAGCTCTTGACATCGGGCTATAATTGCAAGATGATTCTGTAAAGCTCCTGTTCCCACATTTCCACTGTGAGATGTTAGCGGTTTACTGTTTGTGTGAGTGATAGCACTGCCTGGAACTGGGGGTGAAAAATCAACAGTTTGTGCTGTTCATTTTGCACAATCATCTGCTTTCTGAAACACACAGTTTTGTGGAAGAGAAAGTCAATGCTTAGTCATGGTTAGCTGCAAATCTGTCTTCACTTGACCATTTACACTGCACAGACCACATGAGAGGATATCAGAGACAGCATTTTAAACCAAAAAATTTTTGTTGCTCAATGAAAACCAAGAAGGAATAAGGTGGCTGATTTTTACCTGATGACTGATGGGAACAGACATTTTTCTTATACATACAGACTGTTTCACCAAAACCAATATACTATTTCCAATGCTGACCAGCAACTGAGACTCCAGACTTTCAGAGCAATTAGACACATGATCAATTACAAAGTAAAAGTTACAAACAAAAAATACAAGACCTACCACTGCAACTTCAGAAATGAAACTCACAGGGATGCTGAGATATTGCCCAGTGACTTTCTCTGCCCCTGTAAAAAAAACTCATGATACAGGAATTAAACAAATCTCTCAGAAGTTATGCCGATTTCATGATGTATCTTCAAAAATGACCTATTCAAGGATTGGCCTTTTCTGTCCTTTCCCCTGATCTATAGAGATATTTACCAGCCTGGGTAGTGGTATCATGGTTTTTTCATTTGGGTTTTGTCTTGTTTTGTATCAGGAGAATGTGGGAGAAAGAATATCTGGCAGGAAGGCTTCATCCAGAGAAAGGCCATTGATTGGAGTCATAGTAATGTTTTGTATTTGGCTGAATTTTCAGATATCTATATCCTTAAAGTAGAAGGACTTTATATATAAAGTAGAAGGACTGCAGATGTATCCATTCTTTAAAGACACAGTAAAAAATGCTGATCCTTAAGCAGGGAGGTGAAGCATAAACAAGTCTGTTATTAATGGTATTAATTTGCATTATTCTATCCAGAAGAAAATAACAGTTGCTGTCCATGTGGATCAGTATTATTTTACACACCTAATGGCAGATGAGGCCATGGTACCAATATTTTACAAGCTGTATTCCAGTGATTTACATTGCATGGTAGAAAGCAACCGATCAGCGGCAAATGCCTTCACTGAAAACACGTTCATTGTATTTGATCCTGTCTGTTGGACTATGCTTTGCCCAGACTTGATCACCAGGCCACAGCCTGTGCAATTACCCACTTCAATAATCAGTGTCTGATTCTGATGAATTATAACATGGGCTGCTGTATTGTTCAGAATAAATGAGGTGGTACAAATGGTATGACAGACAATGCATTGGTGATAGTGTATGCAGCCATTATGCTTAATACATAAAAAGGGGCCATTAAAATATGTATAAACATAATAAGAAATAAAGTTAAAAATACATTTAAGGCTGTTGTTGTTGACCAGGCATAAGAGAATGAAAAATACCCTGATTCTGCATCAGTGCATGAAAACACCAGGCAGTACACACTATATGGCCTTGCTCAGGTCAGCAGTCAAATTACTTGTCCTCCACATTCAAGTTCCTGTGTCATTTGAAGTGAGTGCTGTGGCTGGTTTTACTGCGATGGTGTAAATTTTGGCTACTCTCTTGACTGCTATCCCCAGTGTTGTTAATACTGCCTATGCTGGCAGTGGACAGTCAACAAAAAGTTGCAAGAGATGGCCCCAGGATGGTCTTACATGATGTTACTGCTCTAATCAACCCACAGGGGTTTGGGTTAAACTCTTGCTGTCCTATGAACATCTCTTATGCTCTGTCAACACCGCATCCCACATTCAGTTGAATACTGGCTTTAGCGACTTGGTTGAAGAAGAAATCCCACATGCTGCTGGTGAGAGGGTCAGTTCTAGGAAGAAAATTGGACACTTCTTACAGTAAAACCAAGCCATAAATTTACAGTCCATATAGAGGAGCTTTCACTTTCACAGGGAGAGAAGCATGTGTTCCCTTGAGGACCTCCTTTCTCCCCCCAGCCCCAGTTGCAGGGCACTGCATACGCAGGAAAAGAAATTTGGAACTGAGATTAATGACAGGGTTTTAGTGTGCTTTTCCTGCTGTATTTTCTTAATCAATTTTCTACTTTCAACTTCCTGATTTTTCCAGTACAGTTTTTAAATGGGAGCTCCCACAAGAAATGTTAATAAAAAGGATCTCGTTCTGGTTTTACTTCAGTGTCACTTGGACTTGGATTTCCTTACTACTTTTAACTCTTTCAAAGGTCACAGGGGTCACCTAGGCATTCATGGTATATACCACTGTTTCATGTTTGATTTTGTCTTGTTGACAATGAAGTTTACAACATTGTATGATACACCTTTCTGCAAGACAGCTCAGAAAACCACCAGTTACTGATACCTGTGATTCAGCTTTAGTGTATCTCATGAACTATTCTTAACTTGTGAGGTTTTTCTGTCAAAACACTTCTTACGCATCTGTGGGTATGGGTGAGAGTTTTGCATGGCTTACTCATACTTCACTGCACTTAACAGAGCCCCCTGGTGAGTCAGGGCTTCGGCTTTAGTTTTGGGTATTGCTGCTGGTTGCTTCAAAGATCCCCTCAGCATTGTCAAACAAAGTGGTTTTCTGTTAATTCTTTTCAGGGCTTAGATGGATTTTGAATCAATCTTGCTGAGAAAGTCAGCCAGCCAAAGAGGTAAAATCGTGACATGGTTAGTCATTTATATTTTACCCTGGATTAGTGAGTGAGGTACTTTTTGTCAGTTCTTACACTTCATACATAACTTTTATTCTACCGTTTTTTGACAAAAGTTTGATTTTGGCTAGCTTTTGCCTATGTCTTCCAAATCAGTCCTCTGTATCCCTAACCCAAAGCTTAACATCATCCATTATTCAACACCTTCAATAAGAGTTACTTTAAAACTAGTAATCTCAGTAAAGCAGTGCAATTAAAGCTGAAATACTTCAAGTACAGAATAATACCAAATAGTACTCCCCAGAGCCTTCCTCAGGACAACCCAAAATACCACTATCCTTTCCTGAAGTCTCTAGGTATCAAATATTCTTTAAGATTTAGTGGTAGATCCTAGCTTACTTAAGTGAGCCTTTTACATTAAAATGCAGAATATTTTTCCTGCAAATGTAACAGTGGACTCTACATCAGCTCACAGTGCACCCATTTAATGCCAGATTAGCATAATCAAAATGTACCCCCAATGTTGCTTATTACAAAAATGCGCTTTGCCCACTTTCTTTTGTTCTATCATTTTTATCACTCTTTAATTTATCATATAGATTATCCACTGTTTTCTGTAGGTGCTGCTGCCCCATAACACCCAGCCTGACCTGGCAGGAAGGATGGTGCAAAGCACCCACCACTACAGTCCCCTACAGCTATGGAAGAGGGTTTTAACATGCTAGAGTTCTCCTGTTCCTTGAGGTATTAAGCTATGGCCTGCCTTTAGACTAAGCTTTGCTTTTGTCTTTATAGTCTTCATGGCTGTAGTAGTGTACATTTTATCTGAAAACATTGCAATTACTACAATATAAAGAGGTCATTATTGTTTAGCTACATTTACAATTGTTCTTTCTTCCCTCCCCTCTCTTTCCAATGTCTTCCTAGAATTATCTAGTATATACTATGCTCACTTATTCCTGCTAGCACTAGATACAACACAGTTATGTTTCTTCCCCCAAGCTCAGTGTCCTCAGAGGAGTATTTAGGTTAAGAACAGTTTATTCCTGGCTGAAACTGCAGCAATTGTGTGTGGGTTCATAAGCCCAGATTCTTCTTTGCTTCAGGCAGCTACTAAAAGACAAGGTGATGTCTCAGATGGAGACGAAAATGGAGAGGTGCAGCAGTGGGGCATGAAGCATCCCTGGTGCTGCGGCGAGGATGATCTGCACAGCACAGACTGGTGTTTGTGGCATGGCAGCAGCAGAGGGGGTGAATGATCCTATTAACAGACAGAAACACCCAGGGAGATCTGGCCAAACGGTGTAATAAACTTATAGTCCTCTGCTCAGCTGAACCCCTGGCAAACATGGAAAAGAAAAGCTTATGTTACAGCTGCTGGAGCCAGAAGCCTTCACTGAATAGTGGAAAGCAAGAGAATGCTGAGGATACACTATGAACCGAGTCGCAGCTCTGTTATCTGCTTTTCAGGCAGCCATATCCGAGCAAGGTGCTCTTCTCATCATGTTTCCATTCCCCACCATAGCTCTGTTCCTCACCATAACGCTCTTTGCTATCATATCACACCTCCTGCCTGGAACAGGGGTGTTTCATGGGGAATGTTTGCACAGGTACCAGCCTGACTTTATCCTGGTCAGAGGTTCTTGGTACTTAAGCAGCAATGACAGCAAATATTTATAGTACTTTTAGTCCTACAAGAATTCTCTCCTTGAAGAATGAGTCTTTTCCTTTTTTCACTTTTTATGTAAGATTTTGCGAAGAAATGCATGAATAACTGTTCCTAGTTCAGCTGTGTATGAAATGAAGATTTTCCTTGTAAGTAGAAAAGTATCCCTCTGACAAGTCTTTCCTCTGTGGCTGTGCCCTTACCAAGCAGATGGCTATACAGCTGGCTGGGCATTACACAGTTACATAGTTGGTAAATATAGATATTTAGTACAGATCTTTGGATGGGAAAAGTGAGACAGGACTGAAAATACAGACCTAACTCATGGATATGATGGAATAGAGGGACCAGAGCAGGTTTAGGGCAGTGAAATCAGACCTGCATCTCCAGTGGCTTCAGAGTAAGTAATACCGGAAAGGAGAGAGTTAAAAATATATATGGCTTTTAGCTTTGTATGATAGCTCCAGAAAGGACTGGGTCACCTCTGTGGAGAGGCTTCAGCAATATGTCATAGCTAATGATGTCAGTGCTGAGAAAAAGGTGGCAGTTTAAGTGACTGTAATAGGGGTAAAACCTCTAACCTGCTGTGCAGCCTAAGTGCTCTTGTTAAATCAGCAGACAAAACAATTTCTGGGAGAGAAATTTCCTCAGTGCCCAAACCTGCCAGCGATTGCAGGGATTCTCCACTATTACCAGCCTAGGAAAAACAAACCCATTTTGGGCTAAGTGCCTGAATTAAGGAAATTAGCAGAATGTCATCAGTTGGAGGAGAGCTGCAGTACCAGGGACCAGCTACAATGCAATATGTAAAACAACACAGTATGCAGCGGTTACCATCCAGGACTTATCTCACTCTAAATGCAAGCATTAGAAGTAGTTGTAATAGTGGCTGCAACCAGACATACCAGAGAAGTGCAACCAATTCATGAAGGATGTTTAGCAGCTGCACTGGAGATCAGCCTGGACGCACAGTATGTATATCCAAACTGTGCCTCCTCTGTGGAGAACACTCCCACAGTGCAAGTAAGATGCTTGGTTTCCTTTACTTGGCTCAAGGACAGACTCCTTGGAAGCTGTAAGACTCTAGTCAGAGCACAGGTCACTGCAGACAAACCCAAACTCTGCCTACCAAGTCTACCGAGAGTTTTCAGATGAGGGGTGGGAATGCTCGATAGTCCATGTGGCACAGCTGTCTAATTTAGGTGATAAAAATCTACATTTTATCTGGATTCCTTTACAACTGGAGGAAGCACAATTTATAGTGAGGTTTGCTCTGGTCCTGCTGTTTTTGTAATTTCATGGTAGGATTATCAGAAACTGCTTGGAGAGATGAAGTTTGCAGAAACTTCAGTGCTTTTAATCCCCATTCCTCTCAGCAAAGATACTACTTATATGCTTTATGTGCCAAACTCAGCATATACACTGCTTGAGAGGGAATGTCGTGGAGAAATGGGTTTGAAATGGTAGAGTGTACAGTGTATCAAGTTTTCAGAAACAATGACAAGTATTTTCTGGTCCAGCAAGACCTATTTTTGGTGGACTCACCTCCCAATGGACAAGACACTTGGATAGGATGAAGCCTAAAATGCACAAAAGCAAAAGAAGTGTTTGAAGGGCAAATAATCATTGAACATCTGAAAATTCATTCTTTTGACTCAGGAAACCTGGCGCAGCAAACAGGTTCTCTATTTCCAATGTTAATCACAGGGGTGTGAAGAAAAAAGAGGTGCTGGTGAAAGGTACTAGTCTTCTCAGGCTTGCTGATAACATAGCCTTCCTTGCATGTCTTTTGCCCAGAATAAAGAGCATTTTCCTCATGAACCTCCTAAAATCTTCCTCTCCCCAAGTCTATCAGCAGTGGAGTTTGAGCATTGTGAAAAGGTGAACACACATAGTCCACAGTGCAGTGTGATAGCAACAGCTCTTACACACGGTAGTCAACAAGATGGTGTTTCATCAAAACCCAACCTCCTCAGATGTATATCGTCACTGACAGAATTTTCTGTGGGAAGATTTCTCAAATATATGGAAAACTGCTGGACTGAGGTTCCAGACTAACCTGGAGTTTAGGCACAGGGCTACAAGCAATGATGAAATTCCTTCTCTACCTAAACAGTGATCTCTTGTACCCCTGGAGAGTGTCCTAAATTCAGATTGCTGGCTGCTGTGGGCAGACCTACCTCAGATTTTAATCATTTTGACCTGGAAAAGCCCTCGTGAGACAGGTTCAGAAAGAGTAGCAGTGGGTTATCTATCCCATCTAGAGTAGCAGATTGAAGACATGAGATGATACTACTGATGCCCAGACCACCAGCTCCTCTGAGACAGGCTACCACAGCTGATTCCACACTGGAATCAGAAATAACAATAATACACCACTTTCAATAGCGGAGGATCCTTGTCTTCCAACCAGCCCATGGAACAAGTTTAAGAAGAGATTCCTTGCAGGCACAAGCGCAGATAGGGACGTGGGATCCTCATGCTTTGGTTACAGCCACAGAAGAGCATAATTCATTACCAATTCTCATATTTTTCTAAATTATCTTATCTATAAAATGGCTCCTATTGGTAATCACATCAAAGTGTCCTGAAGAAAAGTCAGTAGAGTTTAGAAAGCTTAGAAAAATTAGGAAGCACCTTTTTTATTTGTTTGAAATGCCTGTGGTGAGAGCTGTGATCAGATCCCAGAGAGGGTTATTGTGTACCTGAGCAGCTGGGTCACATGTGTTTGTATATGGCTAATAAAAAGAGTTATCTGGAAGCCAATTACATGTTGTGTCTGGAAGCCATATTATTATGTTGTGTAAAGAGCAAGGACATAACACCTTTTCCCTCATCTTTCTGCTGTTTTCCGTCTCTTTTAACAAGAGCCTTACAGCAGATGCTGTCAGGAATTTTAATAAAACAAACTGCCTTTTTGACCATCTTTATCCATTTCTTCTTGTCTTTATAGCCTAGAAACATATCAGAGGGTCTAAGTGAGGGAAATTCCTGTTCTCTCCCACTCCCTCCTCCCCATCCCTGTTCCAGTCATTCTCCTGAGCACTGCATGCTGTGGAGTTTTTCCTCTTGTAGAAAACCAAAACCAGGAAGAAAACCTCACAGAATATATGTGGCTACCTTGATACTCAATTACACTGACTGACAGTCAACCCCTATTGTTTCCTCATGTACTGATCTCCAAAAGGGCTTGAGATTGTGACAAAGCCCATCCCCAGGCCCCTTTGGATGCTGATGAGAGAGTAAGCATGAGCGGTGGCAGCACACAGAACCCAGCTATGGTGAGCAAGGTGCCATGGATGGAGAACATCCTTAGTGTGAACAATCATGCTCCTCAGCTATCTTGAAAACAGGTTAACCAAATCACAGCATCATCCCAAGGGATGAAAATATAGGAGGTTTGTGATATCAACTCACTCAGAGAAAAATAAAAATTAAAAAGAAAAAAAAAAAGGAAAACAGGACAAAAAACCAAACCAGAAAATATGCCAATAACATGGAACCTGATTGAATGCTGCACAGCTGCTGCTAGCAATACAGAAGAGATGCTCTCTGTCTCCTGTCCTCAGACCATGGAGACTGCTATACTCATGGAAATGCAATCGTGTATAAGTAGGAGAGTTCTGTGTGCACTAGTGATTCACTGTTTTGCCCTTTTCTGTTTTCAGGTGACTCAGGGCAAGTCCTGTCCTGTTACCTCTTGGACTCTGCATCTTGGTGAGGAAGCAGGAAAGTGTGGAGTGAGGCAGGCTGGAAGCTGGCCACTTGATGGGTAGAGCTTAAGAGCAGATAGCTTTAAGACATGTGTTTCTTGTACTGTGCCCTTCTCACAGTTTCAGAAACTGATCACATTGCCTGGGAATAAATCTTAGAAGACCTCAGCATCCAGCTATGCCAAAACACTCACTTGAGAAAGTGCTTGCAGACAATAACTACAAGAAAGAATCTGGCATAGGGACACCCTCGCTTCAGGCTTGGATAGGGGTTTGTTACCAAGTTAACTCAGCAGTGAAGTCATGAGCTAGTAAGACCTTAGTAAAACATTTCTTACAGAAAACAAACCAAAACCCAACCAAAGAGCAGTTTTGTAAGGCAAATCACTGAAAATGAGGTAAGCTGTTTAGAGTCTTTAATGGTCTCTTTGTCTTAGAGGGGACAATCATCTTCACAGTCCTTGAACAAATGGGTGGAAACACCTGTTGTCTTCAAGGTTAAAAGCAGAATAAGGTGCTGACTGATTGCATCTGGGTTATTGGGCAGAGCCAGGATTGCTGCAGCTGGCTAGGACCCTACTTGGAGCTCTCATGGGGGAGAGGAAATGGAGCTGAGGGCAGACAGGTATGGCAAAATTCGGGTTTTTCTTCTGTGTCTCAGTCTGGAGATCCTAAAACTTTTGGAATTGACATGTGCAAGTCTTGGTGAATGTTTCTGTGCAAAACCATCTTGCTACAAGTTTGCTTTATGTTGACCTGGTCCCTTTAGCAGCCTCCCAGGATTAAGATAGCATCTTCTGTATGTCTGGTGCTTTGTCTCACACTAGCTGTCTGTAGTTGTTTTCTCAGCAAGCTGGAGAATTCTGTGTGTAATGTCCTGATCTATTTTGTGATGGGTTATTTTTGTTTTCCACGATTTAGCTACTTGAAGATACTTGGTTCTCTTTGCAATGGTGTAGTGCTTTTCTTGCATATTCTGTGCTTGTAGAGTTTGTGTGAACAAAAGAAATCTGGAGGAGTCTGCTAGTTTGTAAATGGAAATAAGGTCACTTAATCATCTAAGTACTGGTAGGTTTCTTTAGTGTCCCAGAGATGATAGCCACTAGAACAGTTAGTTGTTATTGTGAAACTATGCCTGAAGTTCTTTGTGTCCTTACTTCTCAAAGAGGGATTGCTTAGAAGCCTAGGCTGTAAATTTGCCTGTGCACATAGTTAAAATCAACTTTGAGTGCAGCCTTTAGTAAGAAGCAGTAGAGGACTTCCTGAGACAGACTTCCTGGTGTTGATCCTCTACGAAAGCATTCCCTGCAAGTCTGCTAATCCACAGAGATTGGAAGGGATCGGCTGCAGTCAGGCAGGGAGGCAGACTGTGGGCAAGCAGGGCAAAATTAGGATGCTTTTTTGTGTCTTGGTCTCTCTGAAACAAGGCCTGTGCCAGGAGGGTAAGTAACATCTAGCTGACCTCTGGGCAGGGATTAGTGGAAGATGGTCTGTGAATAAACTCAGACATAGATTCAAGCAAAAGGAATATTGCCTTGTAGTAACATGTAGCTAATACAGTTTCTGGAGGAAAAGTAAAATCTGACTGTCATTTTGAAGAGCTGATATATTTTCATATACTCACGAGACAGAGACAAACATTCTCCTAATGAAAATTTTCTGTTCAAATACAAATAGTGCTTCATGCAAAATGCAAACACACAGCTTTGAGTTTCAGGTCCCCTTGAGGATGCTGGCGCCTTGTTCTGTGATGGAAATATTTGCTTCAACTGCAAGAAATTAATTTTAGGGTAGCTTATTATGCACTACAAACCTTTTTAATACTGATCATAAAGCTTGAGGAAGAGAGACATGTCTCCTATTTGATTTAAAACACTGAAGTTGTTATATATTATTGATAATTTTATCTCAGCATGGAAGCTAACGCTTCTAATAAAGGGTGATCAGTACCTCAGCAGCATTTGAAAACTGCAGCTGCATACATTGGTGTGTTTTATTTTTCTTTTTTCTGCAATAAAATGTGATATGTGGTAGATGCTAACTTCATCTAGGTACTGATTTGGGACTTTTTAGTGTCATAAAACCTCTGAAGCAGAGACTTGTGCAATGTGAAACACTGACATAGTGCCTCTGGAACAGCAACGCAAAAGCTGGCTGATGAAGATGGGTTATTTGTGGTGGTGCCTGGAATTACAAACAGTGCAGGGTTCACTTGAACACATACAGAAACTTCTTGAACTTGCAGAACTTTCCAAATACTAGATGTGGGAGTAGTTTGACAATTCCCCTCTCTTTTGGTGTGGAGAAAATAAATGGAAGGGAGGAGGAAATGGTACTTCAGAGAAGCAAATTGTCTGATTTTGAACATGTAATAGTTATATGAAAATGGTTGCAGTGTTGACAAAAGGACAACTGTTTATTTAAATAGAGTGTCTGCATCTTGTTTAGTTATGCAGATATGTAAGCGCTGCAGGAAATTGTTAGCATTGAACCTGATTGTTCACAAGCTGTTGAAGGAGACCCTTCACACATGCAACAACTGTCTGAATCAAAGTTTTCACCCCGAAAGCACTATGGGAATGTATGGTTTAATGTAAAGCAATAGCCAAGCATTTTCTTGCTTCTGGAGCCATAAGTGTCCAAAACTTTTTATAAAGTACTAAAATTCCTTTATAGTTGTGTCATACTGTGTAAACAACAACATCAAAACTAAAACTTGCAAATCTTTGGATTCAAACCCCGAAGTTCAATATATGTTATGAACTTTTTTTAAAAAAATCATTAAAATGAGCAACAGGGAAAGCTTTCTTTTTAGGACTCACTTGTATTTTCCTAAAGATTTATGTTTATTGCTTTTATACCTTCATCTGCTAGAAATTACATTATGCTTTCATTACCCACTTTATCTTTTAATATGCTGCACAAAGTCATATGAAAGTGCCAAAATTAACACTGTCATCCTCTGTGTTGTCTGTTTTACTGCAGCACAGAGCTGTGATATACTCAAAAAATATACCTGTGGTGTCTGTTACTAGCACAGTCTCCTGTTCTGTTTGACTTGGACCTCACATGCATACAAATCCATTATATACGTTTTTCTCTTCCAAGAAAGTATACGTTTGGAACATCAGCCATTTACAGACATATAGCACAAAGCAAGCAGTGAATTTTCTTAATTCTTTACCTCTTATAAAAAAATTATGAAGGAAGGAAAAACCAACAACACAGAAAACAGTGTTCCCCCAGCATTATTCACATTGCAGTAGACAGCACAATTCTGTACTTACAGATCTTAACAGTGAAATGTCTCAGGATCTTTACAATTTTCTGCAGAACTGTTTCAAGCTCTCAGCAAGCCACAGTGTTCATCGAGGCAGAACAGAGCTGTATGGAAGGTCTATGCAGCTGGGAGATAATAGAACTATTTTCCCAGCTGGGACTACAAGCCTTTTATCCACTGAGCATTGCGTGTCTCTTCACTGGTATTAACTGTGAAATACATTGCTTTCCCGTTGTATTCATGTTAGTACCCACACAATTAGTGATTGAATCAGATAAACAGCCACTACAGTACACATATTCCTATCTGGAAATCCTGAACATATGAAAATTAGCTCTGTGTGATCATCCTTCAAGAGAGCTGAGAGCGAAAGCGCAGCTGTCATACAAGTAGCAGGGAAGATTAAATGTGTGTTATTCTTTTCGTACAAATATGAGCTCCTGTCGGGTAATCAGAAACCTCTCTTCTTGAAAACTGGGTCAGCACTTGGTATTGTGTTTGGAACAGGAATGGGAATAATTTTGTTTAGTCCTGGGTCCCACAGTCACTTCCTGAGCTCCATAAAATTAAGCTCACAGGATACGAGTCGATACTTAGGTTACATCCCAGCACTGATTGTCCTCTTGTAACTACCCCTCCATATTTAACATACTTAAATAAAACCCCAAAGCTAAAACCAGGGGACTTGTTTGTCTACAGTAGCACAGCCACAAATCCTGATTACACATAAACTTAAACCTTCTTAGATTTCCGTTTTCCCTCTTGGGACTGCTTCAGCAGAGCTTAAATGCAAAGCTCAGACAGGGGAGCGCTTTTCCTTTGGTAAGCAAAAGTTATTTGTATTCACAGGCAATGGAAGTGGAAACAGCAGTTTTCAGAAAGTTTCTGTCAAGAAAAGTGCAACTGTGTCACAGGCATTGTTTCACAACATTTTAATGTAATCTTGGTGTAAATCCATTATTTGTGATGGGATTAATTGCCTGTCTGTGCAATGGCAAGTGGAAAAGTCAGGTGGCAAGAAAACACAGCAGCACGCGGGTGCCTTGAGTAGACCAAAACAACAGTTCAGTCAACAAAAGGGGAGGATTCTGTATCTTTTTTAGCTTGAATTTTACCCTCCTATAAACTAGGAGAGCATTCATTCATCCCCCTAGTTTCCAGCACAGTCTCTGTCTATGGTGGACTTGCACCAGGAATTAGAGTGGTGGGCAGTGTTTTCTCATCAGGACTCTGCTGGATGAAAAATGCAGATTTGTCAACGCTGAAACTTT
>JBCJKH010021218.1:0-11014 GCA_039877255.1 Loriculus beryllinus | reverse complement strand
TCCAAGTAAGGGCATATATCTTTCCACTGCGGTTTTAGAGACCAGTTTTCTTTATAGTGTATTTTGCTCATTTATATTTTCAGTAGCACATTACATTTCTTTCTTCAGGCTAGACTTCCAATGTGTTTTCTTCAGCGCAAAGGCATTTAAAAACTCAAAAGCACGTAATACAATTATTCTTATTTAAACAAACAAACAAAAAAAATTTATGACTCCAGCTGCAATGTTTGAAATAATCATACAAAATATACATGTTTGTTAGAATCCTTTTGATCTTTGAGAGCAAAGGGATTTTATGAAATGTCATCTTTAGAATTTTGGAAAGGTACAATTATGGAGCCCCTAATATTATCAAATATATCCATCATGGTCATCGTCATCATCAACATCATCATCTCCTTCATCTTCATCATCATCTTCAATTTCATCTTCATCATTCATTATTTCATCTTCGTCATCTTCATCATCTGTCCACCCATGGAAATCACCAGATGCAAAATCACCTGAAGTCTCTAAATCAATAGCTGAAAAGGTATGATAGTTACAGAAAAGGCACAAAGATATACTATATATATAAGGGTTAGGGTTATATATAAGCATTTAAAGGGGCAAAACAGAGTATTTAGTTTCAGGACAGTTACTTATTTTAAACTACAAAGTGTGACATAGAAAGAAAACAATACGAAGATCCTGTTGTCTTAAAATCACTTCAACAGGGATTAATTTCCAAATGTTAACAAACGGAGAAAAATTTTATGGATTTGTAGAAATGTAATGAGCATCAGGAACAAATGAATGAGATTTATGTTCAACTTACAAATGACAATCAGGACTAATGAAAATATACATTGTTTATTATTCAGTTGTTACATACTATCTTGAATTATCTAGAATTCTCCATTTAGCTTGAAATGATCCTGGGTTAGATGAACAATCTCAAGGCCTGACGTTGTAAATCGAACACTGTGTTAAATTTACTCTTTGTTTCAGGCTATGTTCTTTGTTGCACAAAAAGTGGAAAGGAGTAACGTAAGAACTAATTCCTTAAAAACCAAAATTTTTCTTTTGCCATTTTTTATATCTGGGACATCAAATAAAAATGACATGGGAATTCTTGGAAGAAGCTGCAGAGTGCTGCAGAGAAGGAAAAAATAAGGAAGATTTAGTGTGCTTGGAACTTCTGCCAATTCCCTCAAACATAAATTAAAAAAAGAAAAAAAAAAATTGAATTCACTAGAATGCTGATTACTCAAAGGGATTTCATCATGCATTTTGGGGCTTGTCTAATGCTGTTCTAGATAACTGATTTTTCCTAAGTTTATATACACTATGCCAAGCACATATATGAGGTCTATTAATAGCTGACAAAGTGAAAGGAGTTGCAAAAATAACGAAGTAATACCAATAAAAAGTCATTATTCCTAATTGTTTCAAAATCCATGTACTTGGGTCCCCCCATCTGCTCTTACTGAAGAAATTTAATCTGGCTGGTAATCAAAGAAGAAACACCTCTAAATCAAATGTCACAAAGGGCTCTTAACTTACCACATTCTGCTGCACCATTTGTTCTGGATCCTGTCAATTCATTACCGTATCTGTCAACACACCAGCACTGCCCTAGGCTTCCATGGCACTGACTTGGTTTGTAATACCCATCTTCATCACATAAGGGGATGTACAGCCCTGTGATGTATAAATATTAAGTAAGGATATTAAGAAATGCCTCTTGGCCAATGTAACAATTATAGCAAGAAGTAACTACATTTTGCTGGTTTTCTTCATTCTGTTGCCTGGTTTACTATTACTGTTACTGAATTCAGTTAAGCAGAGTGTGACAGACTATATCAAATGTGGGAGGGAAAATAACATGAATCAATTTTAGACTGATCTCAAGACATAATAGTGACCAATATCCTTGAAATGTCTCATTGATGCTGTGATACACATTCCTTAATGAACATCTCAGTCAAGATCTTCACTGAATGCTGGGGAAAAGGCTCAAATGTAGGACCCAGCCCTGAGCAGGATATTCTGTAATCTGTGGAACACAAACAAGTCTAAATAATAAGGACCAGGCTTTCTGATCTAACAAACTATCTGCTACAAGGCTTAGGAGCTATTTTTAAATATATATTTTACAATTCATTTACTTACCTACTAATATTTAATTACCCCCCAACAGAAGACTAATGCAGTGTAACACACTAATTTTATAAACAACAAATGTTAACAAAAGAATGTTAAATTTGCATTTATATGCGAAACACCTAGGCAAATTAGACTCTAAGCCAAAAGGGTTTCCCACGAGGAGTACAAGAAGCAAAATCAGGTACTTATTTTGTGAGGCAGTGACTTGCCAAAGGCTGAATAATCCACTGTTTTTCATCTGGAGCAAGTGGAGACTTTTTGAAAGAAACATGGTAGACAAACCACAATGAACAAAACATTCATATAAAAGCTTTTTGAAGTGTACAGTTGTTAGAAACGATCCTTTGCAGAAATATTTTTGACTACTTTGGGCCAGGCTTTTTATTGCAGCTTCTATACAGTGTCCAACTGTAAACCAAAGATTTCATATTTAAGTTATACTGATACAGTATGAACTGATTCACAACAAAGATTTCAATTACTTTAAGAATATTATAGGTAAAGGATCAGCAGAGATACCAATTTAGGAGTGCCTTAGACTGTCCCTTCTGTAACTGCAAAAATGTACCTTCAATTAGGGTAATAAAACAGATATAATATCTTTTGGTAGGTAAGGTAATAAAACTAAGTTTAATAGCTTTCACAAATTTCATAAATTCTGTTGCTGGAATTTACTGCGGCCTATGTTTGTTAGATTAATATTGATTTTATGTTGCTGTTTCACTAGGATTATTTATGTAAGCAATAAAACCTTCAAAAGAATGATCTATGGCTCACCTAGGAGCTTCTTTCCTCCTTGCTGCTTCTGAACGTTGCTGAGTTCTGTCTGGCAAGGTGGGTCTAAAATGACATACAAAATGTTAAACAGATTACACTGTATCTAGGAAAGAAAGCATATGACTAAGTTTTCAGTTTGCTATGTTCCAAGGTCACTCTTATTACTGATCTTAAGAAACACACATAACCTGTGTTATTAGTCATGTGCTAAGCTCTGAAATAAAAGAACTACTGCACCTTGCTACAGCTCCAGAATTATGAATCAGAGCACTACAGGATCTTTGCAGAAGCCTATTTTCGGTTAACCCAGCTGTAAGCATCTAGTCACTAGTTTGGAAGATCGAGGAATGCTAGACCAAAATAGTAACTCTATCACACACTATTTTATCAGACTACAGAAATCAGACTATGACTGTGAAGCTCTCCTCATGTATTCATTAGAAACAGGATGTCTCTTTTAATTCTCTCTTTTGTCTTTGTTATAAGTCATGTTCAAGTTTTGTATTTCACACACTACACAAACAAAATAAGAATTTTCTCCACTGAAGTCTGCAAGACTGTGATTCTACTGCAACAGTTTGATAGGTACAAAGCCCCATGTTCAGCAAACCAAGTTAAAATCAGTGTCAAACTTCAGACGGCTCTAAGAGGCAGAATAGGTATTAAACTTCAGTTTTTGATTCTTCAGTTACAGCTAACTCCACTTCCAAATAATTTGATTTTTTACTGTCTACAAAAACAAGCCACAGTATGACCCATGAATGTGAAGGAAATAAGAAGTGAATGTGTACACATTACTGCCGAATAAGCGACAGAATAAAAGATAGCAAAGGACTAATCTCTGAACACTGATATTGCATTCACCATTAGCACAAAGGCATTGCTCATTCTGAGTCAGCAATAGTGTTACTGAGTTTACTTGCATACGTTTTTAGCTCACTGGGACTTAACACAATTGTGTGGGTTTTAAGTATTTAGTCTTTGAATATATGCTGAGGCTACATGATTTTTTTACATTTCTTATTTTAAAAAGTGCTTTCATGATGATCATGCTCACTATTATGCCAGAGATGTTCATTACCTGTCAAAAACTAAGGTTTCTGTCTTTCCTGGTATTTAGAGTTAAGCTGTTAATTGTACAACATTCTGAGGATCAGTTATTCTTGAACCAAATGTATTTCCAATTAATAAGTAATTAATAATTAAGTAATTAATAAGTAATAAGTAATAAAAAATAACAGTCATTTATGCACAAGGGTACCACGGGCTACAAGGATCTAGGATTTTGGTGGACTTGTCAGTGTTTGGTTAACAACTGGGTTTGATGGCCTTAAAGGTCCTTTCCAATCTAAATGCTTCTACTCTATTCTGTCTTCCAAAGAAGATGGGAAATATCCTAACAGAGAACTGGTCAAATAGGAAAATTACATATATTTTGTTCTATGGAAAAAAAATCCTAAATTAGAAACACAGAGTTGCACACATAAGCATTAACGTGGAAATGTAAAAATGACGGACTATGCCTAAAGAAAAACTATCTTAATTTACAGCTATAAATCCTTGGTGGTATAATTATAAAAAGGAATACCACTAACCAAAAGTTAACAAGGCAACGTGAGAACGTTACTTACCCAAAACTCTCTTCTTCTCAGAAGCTAAGTCTTCAAGATTCACACTTAAACTTTGCTTCTCAGGATAAAAACATTAAAACCTCTTAATAATACTAAATCACTCAGGTTCTTAAAATTGCCAAAGAGAATGACAAGCTAGGAGTTCAACCAATTCCTTTTGGTCCACAGCATATCCTTTTTCCTCTCTCCTCAGAGCATAATGCTTCCTTCTTTATTTTCCAGTTAGTTCCTGAGTTTGGAAAAGCTTTCTTTTAGATTTCTGAACTTATTCCATTAGGAAACCAGTGTCACTGGACAGCTTTTGGGAGTCTTGAGGCAAGGAGAAAGAATTTCTTTACAAAAATCAGTCTGGTGGCTCCTTTTGAAACAGAAAGGAATCTGACATCAGCCTTTCTGATGATCTGAAGACAAATAATTGAGACCTAATCATCTTCATCCTCAATCTACTTCCACAGATGTGGCAGGAACTGTCTCTCTGACAATAATACAGCATTGTTGAGTGATTCATGAACCATCAGTGCTTGAAGTTCTGATGTACACCAGACTACCACGTTATTAATACTGTCCCTTGAGAAATCAATATTCAATTGTGCCAAGAGATGCTGCAAAGCTAGTATGATTAAGGTTTGATTTACCAAAAATAGGCACATCAACAGAGCAATGGGAGTAAAACTGGTAGATCTGACTGAGAAAGTCTAAGACTTTTAACAGACACGTCTCAAGGAACTGCTACTCACACAGTGCAGCTCCAGCATTCATAGATTCTTTCCCTTATTCAATTACAAAACAAGTAGGTAATATCAAGTAGGTAATATTCAGTAGAGCCCCATGCTTCTGGCATATGGCCCATTGCAGATTAAGCTGCCATGTTGTGCCTTGCCTGTGCTTGGGAACAAGTATTATGATTGTTCTTGGACAACCAAGGCTTGGACTTTATGGATTTGAAGCATCAATTCTGCATTTCTGGAAATATTTCTGGGGATCTCAATTATGTGTTAAGGCACGTTACACTTTCCTTTATAAGCATCTATAAACATATTTGAATTCCTGCAATCTGAAAAGACCAATGTAACAAATATGAATCACAGTATTTATCATTCTTCTCTAAGATGGACTAATTTAAAAGTCATAGAGATGCATTCCAGCCTTGTAGGCAGAAAAGCATGAAAGAAAAGCACCTAGAGAAGCGCTGGACTAATAGACCCATGGCAGAGGCCTGTGGTAAAGAAATACTTAGGTTCTAAGAATTAATATTCCCAGCAAAATAACTACTCTTCTACTCTAAAGCAGTGGATGCAATAAAATCAAGGCTGTAACAATGATCAAGTAGTGGCACAAAGAAATTCAACCCATAAAAAAGCAACACTGCAAGTGCCTCAGCATTCAGATAACCACTGAAATGTTAAGCTAGCATCAAACAATTAAGAAAAGTTCTGAAGACGGCTGCTGAAGTGAACTGTAGTTGGAACTGGAAGGCAATACTGACCAAAGTGTACAGGAAGGCTTGCAAACAGCACTGTCAAAATACAGATCTTGAAGTTTTGCAGAAATTAGTTACTGTCTTGGATGTATCTCATAAATACTAAACTGCACTCAAAGCAGAATAAGGCCAAAAAAAAAAGCTATGAGCCCTACTGAGTGGTACGTAAGTGTTTAAGCATTAGTCAAGGTGGGACAGCTACTACAGGAAAATCTTACATTGAGCAAGAAAGGTCTGGTTTAAGTATTCATAAGAAGTTGTGTATATTGACTAGAAGTTGTGAGTAATGTGTAATAATGGGTCTGGTGTACTGTAATGCATCATGTCAGACCTCAAGCAGAAAGAAAGAATGAAGAAGAGTTGCAAGTACTTCTCTGATTCCCACAGTCTTGAACTGTGAAGCTAAGATCAAAAAGCAAGAGGGTTTTTAAAAAAGCACAACAGACCTTCTATCCCAGTATGATACATCTTGTTCACTAAATTTTGTATTCACTTTGAAGACTGTTAATCAACAGCAGTGCTATAAAATTGTAGATCTGCTCAGAAAGCACCTAGTATGCTCAATGAATACAGAGAGCTGTCTAAATGGCTTGAAGCATTCTGTTAATATCAACTTATTGTAGTAAACATCAGAAAGAAGCCACTGAATTTCTCCACCTCGTCATCTCTTTGCTATTAATAGCAACGGTTTAGTTAAAGGTTTTATTTAGGTTGTTCAATCAAGTAAAACCTAACCAAACATGAACACAGGGAATTAAGTAGGTCACTAATACACTAGGGAGCTGGGACTCAGACAGTTGTGCAAGAGATAATAACATGTGACAGAAGAAGACTATAAGCTTTTTTTCCTCCTTACATCTTCATATAAGAGGGATAATACAGGTTTTGTTGACAGTGTTAATCTGGAAGGACGGAGTACATGTTTAATATGTAAGGATGGGCAAAACTGAGATTTCACCTCATTTACCATTTTGAGGATACATATTTTTTACTATACACTCAAGCACACTGTGGTACCAGTGTTTAAACTGCTGCTTAAATCCGCACCTTATCACAACAACATGGTTAAGACAGTGAGAAAACTGGAAAGGAAGAAAGGCTTGATAGTGTTGGATTCTGCAACGGGGAGAATCAGTGTCACTGAAAGACAGATCCCTGATTTTTAGCCTTCAGGGTACCATTAATATAATTTAGTAGTGTTTCAGATTAGTCTTTATGATACCATCATTGGTCTCTAGTGGTACACTGAGAAAATATTTTAGACAGACAGTATTTATAGGGTATAGAATGCAAAACTACCTGAAACTCATCTGTGGAAGTGCTTTCTTAATGCCTTGGTTATGCTGTATATGCATTATATGAATTCGGTAGTAAAGCCAATTGGTATAAGAACCTTGGCCCATACTAGGCCGCATGTTATGTGCTGTACTTTCTCTTACAATTTTAAAAAATTATGCTGCCTTCCAAAGAGTAAGGGTGTTAATACATTAAGCTGACATGACTCTGGTGATGTTTTTTTTTTTTTATCTTACAGACAACCAAACAAAACATGTTATGTTCTTTACTTTAAGAACTACTTTATTTCTGGGTTGGGTTATTTTCCATTTACTAATTTTATTCGCAGTACACACATAAAAGGAAAAATCAAAATATTGTTCTACTATGAAACAAACAAGGTGTTTTGAATGATTCAATGTTAACTTTTTAAAGCTTACTGAGGAAGTTTATTTAGTATGTACCCACAGAAGTACAGCTTTATTTTTGTTTAGATTTACAACCGGCACGTGTGGCATGATAAAAATCTTTATTTCCACAGAAATCAGAGTCAAACCATAGATGCTGAGCGCTAATGGGAATTTATCATGAGAGTTGTAAGGACACAAGTCTTGAAATCAAAATTTTGCTGTTTATCCCTTTGAAAATCTCATGTTAGTAAGAAAAAATAAGGGGCCATTCTGTGCAGGTTCAGCCAATATTTAATGACTAAATTCTTTGATTGATTACAACTAGTTTAATTACATAATTTACGTGGTGTCTCACCTAGATCTATAATCGTTATATGATCCTCACGAAAATAAAATGCTTTTAGGTTGTGTTTATTTGTTTAGACGAATCACATTAGGACATTAACAAGAAATTCATCTAAGCAGTAAAAATGAATTGGTTTTAGGTCCAAATGACTGAAAATAACTTTATCCATAATATTCAGTTATTTTAATAGGCTCACAAAATAGAACATTGAGATGCCCTCTTATAGAAAAAAAAAGGAAAAAAAAGTTTATTTATAATGTAGGCAAGTAGATTGGCAAAGAAACAATCTAAATACTTTTATTCTTTATTTTGATCATCTTTCTTTGCATATTTCCTGGAAGGTGCAAAAGAAACTATTGCGGTAAAAGCACCAGCCAGTCTTTTGCACTTCATTTAGGATCAGTGAATTTCTAGCAAGCCTTTGCATTTAGTCTGAGTTGTTTGTTTGTTTTTTAATTCATTTTAGGTATTCCAGGAGGTAAAAAACCTTAACACAAATTCATAGTACAGCATTTAAGAGCTTGTAGTTCACTGTAAAGGCACTACAAAAAGGTCAGTCATATACATATGCAGGTTGCTCTTATCTTTTACCTTGCTGTCTTTGGAAGCAGTAGCACCACTCATTGTTAGATATCAAACTGTCCTTGTATGTGTCACAAGAATTGAAGAATGCCCTGGTGCATGGCTCGTTCTTGTCAAGGTAAATGCTTCCAAGTTCTGACTGGTCCAACAAAAGATCATAGTTCGTATCAAGCCTGTTAAACATCCAGCCAAGGGAGTCTTTGCAAATTGGCAAAATGCTGGTATCAAATCCTAAAAGGAAAACAAACAGCTAAATAAAATAACCATATAGCAGGAAAGATACAGCAGCTGCTGAGCTCAGACTCCACAAAAGAACGCTGCATCATGGAAACTGTTCCAGCGGTACACAGATACAGTGCATGCTACTGAAATAATACACAATAAATTGTATGTAATCTTCATTTAAAAACAGTATTAAATTAACCTGGTAAAAAAATTAATCACACCATCAGTCTCAAAGCATTTAGAAATATGAGTTTTCTTGTCAAACATTATACATATAACATACATTATGTACAGTAATAAATGATCTACAGTGACTTCCTGGAAAATAATTCTGTTGAGGAATTTCAGTGGCATTAGAAACCAAAAGAGTGAAGCTTAAGTGGTTTGCAGTGTTTACAGAACTAAGAAGAGAATAAATTCCAGGTAACTTGTTGAAGTCCATTTTTTTTTTCTTCCTATACCATCTATTCAATTCTATGAAAAAGAAGCATGATACTCAGTCTCATCAATGTCCTGAAAGTTATGGTATTTTATCTTTACCTGATGTACTTTACAGATTGGAGGAGGCCATGGAAAAGATGATTGCTAAGAACAGTCAGCTGAATACAGCTTGCATCTTCCTAAACTGTTGCTTGGTAAAAGGTCCATCAGGAGCAGGCTAAGTTAATCACTCCTGTAGCTGGAGCTCAGACTTCATGTTTGGTTTTCCTGCATTAACTGTGAAGTATATGCAGATTTGCATACGGATATGGATGGGAAATTCAGAAACTGCCAGGCCTCTTGCCTATGTGGAAGACATTAACTGCTTCTGATACACACATATGCTATTATTTACAGGAACTCCTCTGTGGCTTGCACACTAGCATTCAAAACATTTCTTAAAAAGGAACCAACAGAAATGCTCCTGATTATTTCTCAGGGGGAAAATATCAACTTTTAGTAAACATAATCTGCTTTTCAAGGTGAAACTATTGTTTTCCTGCTTATTAAACTCCTAAGTAATAAATCCTAGTGCACATTAAGGGAGATAGCTTTTGACATGACATAGAAATCAAAACAGCATTCATACATACGGCCTACATATTGCATTATATAAAAACTGTTTACCTAATATGCCAAGAGAAGTAAACTACATGATTCATTCCAATAGCAGTACACTGGCCAGTACAATAAAAGATACTGACAATTCAGAAGTGAATAAACACACATGCATTCTGCTACAGTACTGACTGCCATCTAGACCATGGCTTTTACTTGCTCAGAGTGCAAGATGCACAGCAAGAAGATTTTCACTTGTGATGGATTTGTCTACTATTTTGGCAATAAGAAAACCTTCAGTTAACAGCATCTCACAGCTGAGGCCTACTGTGTACAAGCTAGGAACAAATTTTCCTTCCTAATATACTTTTATCAGGACAGACATCAGCTGGAAGGACTAAATTAAAGAGGACTACACAGATGTGAATGTTTTCTGTCATATTTCCCATTCACAGAAGTGATGATTTAGATGAGACTCATCTGGCTCCATACTGGCCCAAGGAGCACATAGCATTAAGCATAACATTTTCTGTCACTTCTCTAAAGTTGCAATATATTTGTGCTCCCTATGATTACACAGTTAGAAGCAGTGCCTTGGTTAAGGCAAGACACAGGGAAGGTAACAAAGGTCTTACAAGAAACCTAGGATAACTGGCATTCATTTTACAACAAAAGGTATATGGGTGTCCTGTGTTCAGCAGTAGCAGTCATTTTTCTCCTTCTTAGTAGCTAGTGCAGTGCTGTGCTTTTGACTTTCAGCCTGCAAACAACGCTGATAAAACCAATGTTTTTTAGTTACTGCTCAGTAATGTTTACTCTGACCAAAGACTTTCTGAGTCTCATGCTCTCCCAGGGAGGAGGGGAAGCCAGGAGGAAGCAGAAACAGGACACCTGACCCAAACTAGCCAAAGAGGTATTCCATACCACAGCACATCATACCCAGTATATAAACTGGGGGCAATTACCCAGAAGGGTTAGATCACTGCTTGGGTCTGGCTGGGTATCGGTCTGGGGGTGGTGAGAGGTTGTATTCTCTTCCCTTGTTATTTCCCTTATCATTATTATTACTGGTGGTAGCAGCAGTGATTTGTGTTATACCTTA
>JBCJKH010021217.1:4623-21718 GCA_039877255.1 Loriculus beryllinus | reverse complement strand
TTTCTCTGAAGTATCCTTATAAGCCATAATTAAAGATACCCAAGCCAAGCTGTATTCAAAAGGAAAAAATATGAAGTCTCCTAGGAAGCCATTACCTACCCAGTTCTTTATCGTTTCTGTATCTTGGAAGTCTCATAAGACTACATTGCACCATTGCTTGCAGAGTATGGTCTGGTGAAAATTCTCCAAATACACTCTGAATCTAAAACCAATTGGTTCATATACAGGTGGCTAGAAGCATGCAGAAGCATCATCTTGTATTGTTATCCTAATTAGCATTATATTTCAGGTCAACTTAATTTTCAGCCTTTGCTTTTCCTTTTGTACCAAAACACAGGTCAACCAATATCCCCTGCCACTTTAATAAACTACATCCTCCAGAGGTGCCTTGGCTTCTCAGACTCAACAGGTTTTGACAGTGACTTGCAGTAGTGCCAAAAAAAGAAAAAAATCAGGTGTTTTGTATTAAAAAAACAACAAAAAAGAAGCAAAAGAAAAACAAAAAAACCCAAAACACACAAAACCCCCCCAGAAAACCAACCAAACAAAGCAAAGCAACCAACATAAAACAAAACAAAACACAAAACCACCAAAATAAACAAACACCCAACAAAAAAAACCCACCACAAAACCTCAAGATTTTCAACTTTCCAGTTAAGATTGGGAAATGACAGTAACAGACAAAGTAAGTTTCTGGGAGCCTTGGGAACCTAGTTATCTGATAACACTGCTGCAATTCATACCAATGCCTCTGATTGATGACTACTGGCTCATCACATATTTTCAAGGCCACCACTTTAAAAAACTGAAATAATTACTTTGAAATGCTTATCCCTATTACAAACTGGAGCACAATGTCTGGAACAAATGGCATTCCATCTGTTGTCTTGTGTTCTGTTTTCTTCTTCACATGACACATCATCAAAAAAACATCTGACAAATCATGAAAGGCACTACATTTCCCCCATTAAATGGGCTGCACACCAACAGGAACATTGCATTTAGACTTGGCTCTCTCAAGGTAGAAAGACTTCCAAAACCAAAGGCTAACTCTGCATGGATTTCCAAATAATAGTTTTACACAAAAGAAGCCTCAGCAGGTGCTGAACATACATCTTTGCAATGCACAATGTCTAAAATTCTTTTTAGCAAATCAAAGGGAAGAACAGTGCATCCTGGCCCTGGAATACATGGACAGAAACCAGCAAAGGCTTGAAATCTTCCCTTTGTCAGCCATTACACTCAGCAGCCTCACCACGTGCTGCATACATCCATGTTAAGCCTATTTCTCACAACCAGCACTGTATAAAAGTTTAAAAGGGCAGCAAGAAGTGAGAGGAAGCAGCAGCAACACACTGGGAAAACATATGAACTGTTGCAGAGCTTGATACTCAGCTGAACTACCTCAATTTGAGTCATCTAAAATAGCTCTCAGCCTGCTTCTACACATTGTTCTCTGAACTTTGACTTTTACCTTTTTTCTTCAGAAAAGAACACATGGACTCTATTAACACCCTGAGTTTCTATTTCCCCCTTGAATGATTTTGAGATCCATACCTGAGATTCTCAGTTTTACTTTTGTATTAGTAAGTAAAACTACGTAATTAAAAATGAAGTGTTCCTCTTTCTACCTATTCTTTAAGTACTGCAACAGAAAGAAAAAGGTCACTGTCTTGCATTTCCCTCATATTGTATTGGCTCCTGTAGAGAGGCAGACGCCTACTTGCTCTCCTTATGACACCTTCCAAACTTCCCTTCACACAAAGCATACAGACTCTCTCAAAGGAATAAAGATCAAGAACATCACTAGAGCCTTCCTTTCACGGGGGAATGGGGGGGGCGGATTAGGGAATTAAGCCAAAGTGGGCAAAATCCACAGAACCTGAAATTTAAAACCCCTGCTGTGTATTTCTGCACTTGTGATTTTTCTCAGTCTTTTGCCTTGAGGCAATGGACAAAATCTTTCGTTTACAGATGACCACACTAGCAAGCAATTTTCTTTTTAGCACACTCTACTTTCACCTATAATTAACTGTGCCACCTCCTAGCATTCATCCTTCTCCTGAAGCATCTAGAAAATTTCCACTGGTTACCACAAAAATATCTATCGTATGGACCATATTTTTAAGAACGATAATAAAGAGGGTTACCTTATTCTTTTATCTTCAACCTTTTTCAGATACTCATCTCTCTTCAAAACACCCAATATTGTTTCCCGTTCATGTTCCAACAAAAACGACAAATTGATGATCTCCAGGTGCTTTGTCATTGTTCTTCAACAGCCGCTCTTTCAGTGACTGCTTTGCCCAATCAATTTCTCCAACGTTTTGCTTGCAGGAGTCCAAAGGCACGTTTGTGTCAGAGTTACAAGATCCACACAGTCAAGAGGTATTTTGAAAAATGCTTCTTTAAGTTAACCAGGTGTCAAGATTGTATTGCTTTGCTTCCAACTATGCAAGAAATCAAGGTTTCTTCTTTGTTTCTTCCTCAAGAAAGCCAGTCATTTTCTTAGTTATTGAATGCCCTTATGCTCACTGGCACACTGCAGGCCTTCAGCCTGTTTTCACAAACAGCTGCAGAATCAACGTCATGGCATAACTATAGTTTGGAGCCACAAAACAGCTGGGTATATTTATTTCAAACCACCTGAAAGGCAAAGCAAACAAACAACATAGGTGTAGGTGATTTTGACATTACCATTACAGTCGGATTTGAGAAAGGCTTAATCTAGTAATGGTTTGAAAGCCACCAAAGAATGGCTTGCAGACGATCAGGTTATCTTAGGAGCCACTTATATGTCATGTTTTCTATGTTGTCATTTATTTACTTGCTCATGTTTGATTATTATGCTCCCACAAGGGCTCTGCAATTACCTTCCTACTGCAATATATTTAAATGACTATATTCACCTTGTAATATTTCCATCCTAACAGTAATAAGCATGGGGCTGGTGGAAGGAATGATTCTACTCCTTTCCCTGAGATTAAGGGAGAAGTTCAACTAATGAATGGAAAGGCTTCAGAGGACAGCACTGGAACTAAGGCTCACCTCAAAAGAAGTATACACCTCTATCCCAGCAAGTCATCCATTACACTTGCTTCACAGTCAAATCAGAGAAATAGGAACATTCAAGGAGTGATTTATCCACTTACTGCAGACATTGAATTTTGGATGACACATTCTAGAAATGCCCATTCCCTGCCAGTAAATACAGCAAGAATTTAGATTGACTTATTAACATGTAGCCATCCAGAAGGAAGATAGATTTCTTTTTTCTGAGTTTCTTGGGGTTTTTGGTTGGGGTTGGGTTGTTGTTTTTTGATTTGGGTTGGTTTGTTTGTTCTGTGGGGGAGGGTGTGTTTGTTTTGTTTGGCCTTGGTGATTTTGCTTGTTTGGGTTTTTTTGTTGTTGTTTCCATCTCTAAACAGAGACCAACTTTCAAATAAAACCAGAAGAGACACCCTAGTCCATACTGGAGATAAACTTGTAGTTAACTGGTTAGAATATCCAGGTAACTACAAGAGAACACTCTCTTGTAAATAAACATAACACGCCAAAACCAACACATGAACTCCAAGACACTTTGCCTACCAAAAAAAAATAAAAGCTATATGTACAGATGCACATTTTACTTCGAAGCACACAAATAATACATAACAATAAACACAAACAGATATATACACAAAAAATGCTTCCACATCATCATACATAGGCAAATACATGTGTGCATACATAAGCACACATATGCTATAAAAGAATGCTTGAAGAAATAAACCAGCATTTAAGAATTTATTTTTTTTAAAGCAGCCCTTGCATTCTAGCTTTTGACAGTTTGGGAAGAGTTGACAAAGATAAATAGCATTGAGAATTGAAGGAGTAGTATTCGCAGTCTAAGACAACTATAAGACAAGTTATCCTTCAGTTTTCCTTCCTAGCAATGGCTGAAGAAGCAAATACTGTTGCCTGTGGCATCAGATGAAATTTCTGTGTTGCTTTTCACCAGGTACTTCAGAATATGAGTTTTGAAATACACCACTCTCCCAGTTATCTGACTATTTATTAGTAAGGATACAAATATCACAACTTACATTCAAAGGAGATTTCCCTCTTATTAGTTTTACATGAGCATGGGAATTTCTTCTGATATTTTATAACCTGTTTCAATTAACCATTAAAAATTTCAAATTAGCAAAAAAAAAATAAATCATAAAATATACACAACTGGCATATAATTTTTTTATTTTTTTTTTTCCCCATAAGAAAACTGCAATATAAATCTTTACGCTTCTACAATAGAGAGACAACTATCAGTGTCGCTCACCAGGTAAGAAAATGGGACAGAAAAGTCACACACAAACTGAAAACACACAAGTAGTCAATGAAAGGCAAAAATACAGGTCAGGATTGCCAATTATGAGCTTACTATAATTGAAAATTGGGAAACAAACCACAGACTACTACTTCCGGCTAGATTGCTATCTTAAATATATAAAAGCCAAGTAATAAAAATACACTTGGAAAAAATTGACTTCGATTTTTTGCATTTATTTTAATAGAAAAAAAAAAAAAAAAACCAAAACCAAACCAAACCACCCACAAAAGAAAAACAAAAGGAAGATTCAACCATTACATTTATTTTCACAGTCTTCAAAACAGTATTTCTATTAATACCTTAAGGCCAAAGGTATTTATTCCTGGTAAAGCAAAAGGAAGAAATCCAAGATGTGAATTACACTTTGTTACTATCAAGAAGGCTGACTTTCTCACACTGCCTAGCAAAATGCCTGGTGAAAACAGTACTTTCAGCCCAGAACCTAACATCAGTGGCCTACGGATTATGGGGCTTCAGCATAAAGCTCACAGACCCAAGTTCAGCTCTCAGAGAATAAGCTAAGTTGCTTGGCTGGTCAAGGCTCACTGAGTTTCTGTTCACAAGCCTTACTTGCAGGGGTAGCGTAGGTGACACATAGCATTATTCTGACAGGCGCTTATTTTATAACTGAGAAAATAAGCCACATTTTATTGAAAATGGAGGTTAAGGGGAGAGAATGAGCAATACAATTAGAAATTTGGGACAACAAAAGCGTTAAAAAATGATCTCTGCACCTTTATTGTCTTGGTGATACACTGCAGTTAACTAAGGTTCTTTCACAAAACCAGCACAGTGGTACAACAAGCAGGCTGACAAGAAGACTGCCTCTTGAGACATGCTCTGGTATTAGGAATTCAGGGAAGAGAAATAACACTTCAAAGGATTAACTTGACATCTGGCCATATTTTCTGAGCTTTTTCTTTAAACTCTAAAGAGGCTATTACTCCTACCAGAATATCTACAAGCCCTGAAACTTCCTTTTGGCTAAGTATATTCCCTATCCTTCAATGTCCTGGAAGATTTTTCTTCTCAATACAGGGAGGCACATATGAAATTTAAAATTACTAATATGACATACCATAATTGGGAATCCAGTTATTTTATTTGCCACCTGGAGCGTAGGGTCAAATATGTAGACTCCAGGGCAGAAATAAACACTAGTTAGGGGATAAGGTTACAAATTGACCAATTAGATGGACATGAAATTGAAGAGAGTGCCACACACCCCTGTGCCAAATGTAAATCAGCTGAACGAATATTCCATCAAGTTTCTTACAGCTTTCACCAGTGAATAAATCCTAAACCAAAGAACATGCACCAATGGCAACAGAGGCAACACAGGCAGGCAGAAAGCAGGTGGGATCTAAATCCCACGTGAATGAAGATCCTTCTGAACCACAGATCAACAGGCAGTCACATCAACCCATGACTGTGCTCAGGAATAGGTCAGAAAGAGGCTGGATTTAGATGCCAGCACCAGAGGTGGTAGCAAGAGGTTTTAAGGCATGGAGAGTGGAAGCATTCAAGAAGGATAGTTTTTGGATTCCTAATAAAGGAAAGAATGGAAGAATTATTCTTACTGCCCACTCGCACAGACACTGAATTGATCTCTAAGTTGCCACTGCCCTCTATGCCAGATGTGACTGGCTTAGAAACACCAGAGCAGACTCACTGGATAGTGATCTAGTTGACAAAATTCTCGCATCTCATGCTGATAGCTGACCTTTTATGTGAACTATGTGAATTTTGAATAAAAATTATTGTTTGTAAAGACAACAGAAACTACATTAGAGTTTGCAATATAAATAATAATGCAAAATATTGTTTACCAATTAGACCCAAATTACATTCATCGCATTAAGATGCTTGCAATAAAATCTGTTTTTAGAGAAAGACTATAATCAACTAAAATTTTGCAGTGCTCACAATGGGGTTTATTGATTTATTTTTTACTGAACATACCTTGAAATAGATCCTTCAGTCACATTTATGACAAAAATCTTGTGGGTTTTATCACATAACAATGAGATTGGCAACTGTCAGAATATACATTAATAGTTTTACCTACTTATGCATTCAACCAACTCCATGCAGGCTAAAATATTTTGTGAATTAGCAAAAATAGTCTCCTAAGGAGCTGGGATGGCAGCCTATTAAGTGATCTCATCCTCAGTATTAGCAAGACATAAAACCCACCAGTGACAGTTTTAAAGCCAGCATCCTCAAAATTTCCCTTACTGTTTTGACTGGGGAACAGTCTCCAGCACAACACCAAGCACCTTGGCACTACAATTGCTGTGTTCAGTGATGCAGCAACATATCTTATGCTAAAATCGCCCAGTTTTTCTGTCCACCAGCTACCCAACTTACGTGTAGCAGCCAGCTAATTCATATTCAGATTTGGATGCATATCGCCTTCTAGAATGTCTTCTGCACTACAAAATTGCTACACAAACATAATAGATATCCTAACCAGACACTGACTAATGGCTGAAGCTTAGCAAATATCTCAAGAGAAGCGTGTATCTGTTCAGACAGGATTCCTTCTCAACACATGATGCTCATGACCTCTGCCTAGGTGATACTCTCTACCCCAAGCCAGCTGAAGCACTAGCAGTAGTTAACTTTGCATAAGCCACATTTTCTCACTTCTTAAATAGTGTTACCTGTGCAAGGCTATCTTGTAAGACTGAAGATAGTGCAGTTTACCTGAAGCAGATCTAGTCAAAAATTCCTCCTTCCTGCATCCTACTTCACTCCTGCCTGATTAGACAAATTCTGTGTCAAAACTCCAATAACACGGCCTTCATTCTGACACGTGCTGGGACAAGAGGCACTTAAACATCCCCTGCCTCCCAGGAGGAGACCACCTGGTTTAACTCCTGTACCTTTTGTGGTAAGTGGTGGGCATTTCTGTTATACACGCAGCAGTTAAGCAAAAAGCAGTTCCTGCTGGTCATAGCAAAACCAGCAGGAACACTTGCTCTATAGAAAAGGAGACTAATAAGTAATGAGACACTGTTTTTAACAAGCTACCACTTCCCTATTTTAGACAACACATGATTAGAGAGGCCTGTATTTCACATTAAGATTTAACAGGAAAATTTGCTCTTTCCCTTTCCTGCCCTGTTTTTTGCTGTCACACTAAAAGAGTTCAGAATAAATTAGCTGACAAAAGCTAAATTACGAACCAACCTAGTGTGTAAAAACAAAACCAGCCAGCCAGCTTTTAGAGAGCGACAACACTTCTTTTAACAGACTTTTGATGTTTTATTAAGCAGCCCTGTGGCTGGTTAGGAAATGTAGTTTTCATCCTAAATTGAGTGAAGATTTCACACAATAGAGCATTTGAGGAGTGCTAAAATGCAAATTAGGACTCATGATAAAATGAAAAGCACCCTAAAAAAGGGAGCTGAGTTCTAATCTACATTCAATACCTAGGTAGAGCCTTAATTTCTTAAGTCAGATTAAAGAAATGATCTACTATTGGACTTGCAAAGGAAACTAACAAAGGAGGAATGAATGAAGGGACACAATCACAAGACAGCATGGAAAAGAGCCACTTGAGTATGTGGTTGTTTTCTCTTGTCTCAGTAAAAGGGGTAGAACAACTGCTAATTGGCACTCTCCATGTGTTCTTCTTACTTCTTTTTTTCCTGTGGAAAGGGTTTTCTAAAATAGACTTCCTCTCCAAAAAGTACTATTGAGGGAAGATTCAGTAGAAATTACAGACTTTTACTAACACATAACAGCAAAATTAGACATACATAATAAGCTGCAGATTATCTTGCAGTACACCTGCATCCACTGTACATAGGTACTCTGTCTATCCAGACAGCATTTGGTCACCCTCCCAAGACAAAAGAATTAATTGAGGCAAAACTACTTAGAAACCAACGAACCAAGAAAAAAAAAATAGCATTTACAGGAGAAAAAGCATTACATTGGGAAGAATGTGCCATTTATTTTTGTTAACTGCTAGCACAGCTGGCTGGGACAATCAGAAATATAGCACAACTCCCTCAAAATAATCTTTGTGAGGGATGGTAGTTAAGCGCTACAGGAAGCACAGTGAACCCACTGCAATCACAGACATTTGTACTCACCACAGGTGCAGTGACTACTACTCTCTCTGCCACATGTATCTTCTGAAACTCAGCAAATCAGCACCTTCATCTGCCCCCTAAAATGCTTTCCCCTTATATTTCCCCTAACTCATCAGGAAAGAGAAGCACCCTGCTCCCAGCAGACAGAGCTGAAAAGAAGTGAGATGAAGGAAGAGGAATTATCCTCTTCTCTTCAACGGCACCATTATCAAATTGCTTGCATGCAAGAAATTACTCCCACCACTGAGCCATTATATTTACTTAGCCAGAACCCAGAATGTGGAACAATTTAGTGACTCAGCAACAGAGGCAGCATTTTCCACATGCACTGACTGCAGTGGTACAGGAAACACCTCATCACTTCACGTTGCTTGAGCCACAGAGCCTTCACCTACTGCTGGTGGTAAATCCTTTGCCAGCAGAGAAATGTGGTCTGCACTACATGTATTTACTAGCAAGGGTGTATCTGGGACAGGTACAAACAGCATTTCCATACTGGTAAAGAAATTTCTACTAATGGTAGCCAAATGCAACATGGTATGGTAGACTGTAATTGACTTCTGGTACATGAGAAGCTGGAATAATATCATCTCTTGAAAGGCACCAGCCACTGCCCTAACCAAAGCTGCACGAGGCACAATGCCAAGCTGGAAACTCAGCAGGACCAGGATTGGTGGCACTGCTGTCTCTTACATATGCTTCAGGAGGCCACAATTCCCACCTGCCAACTCAGTGCTGGCACTACGTAGCACAGTGTGCTGAATCCAGATCCAAGTTTTGACACTCAAATGAAAAGAGCCATATTTCATATACACGCTGCTTAACACTCACAAATCCTGTCACCCTGAGTTCATTCACATGGGGGTCTGAAATAAAATTCAAAACTGAGATGGCATCGCTAGGTAGCCACTAAAACATAGTCTGTGTTCACAGTTACTATTTCTGAGGCCCACAGGTGTATGCAGACCTACGATGATGGAAGGAAGGTAAGGACTGCTAACACTGACTAATAAAATGACAGAAAGACATACAAAGGTTACTTTCATATCAAGAGCCTTTGATAAAGCTTAGCATGTTGAGAGTGTATGGCCAACTTGCCTCTCTTCTAGTTTTAACTTAAGCCTACGCTTGCAGAATGCTATATACAGGAGCAAGAAAAACCAGCTTCACTTCTCAATGATATGTTTACAGAGGGCAGACACCCAGATAAGCAAACCAAGTACCAGCAGGTACTGAAGCACCAGGAAATGCTTGTTGCACAAAATCAACATACTTGCAAGGCAGAGTGACTCAAGACACTGAAATCAAGTGGCAAGAAAAGCAAACCAAATTTGTTGAATGTGATTTCAGTGAACAGTACATGGATTAGACTGACAGCTCTAGTCAGTATTACAATGCAAATAGTTAGCAGATTGTTTGACTATGAGCCAACTTCAATGATATTTACATATGAGAGCTAGAAAATTTATGAACTGGCAAGTCATGTATTGCATTAAAGAAAGGGTCATGTATGAGTGGAAGAACCATTGTTCGAAAAGACATTAAAAGCACAGAGTAACATTCAAATTTGATTCAGTGAACTGGAACAAATACAGGCTGAGAAAGAAGAATGAAACTCTCATTCTTTCAGTACACTTCTGTGTAAGTCATGTGGTATAAGCATGTTTGACTTCATAGTAATCAGAAAAACTCAGATTCATTAATCAAACAAAACAAATGGATTCGGAAGCAGTTAATATTTTAGGTCAGGCACAATTCCAGCTTTCTGGTAATATCTTGGCAAAGCTGCCATATACCTAGAGGACTGCAGATCTTTCTCCAACCATAATCAATGGCTGCAAGTTGTATCCAGTTTCTATCACTAGTGTAATAACATTTCAAACCCAAAATTGTGTTTAAAGACTAAAGCAATACTGTTAAAGCTCATTAAGCCTATGACATATTCCACCTTACTAAGAAAGAGTAAATTAACATGCCTGATTACACAAATAAGAGAGCTAACACTAAATACAGTACTGCTGGTCCAAGCATTCATTAGACCAGGCTTCTACTACAGGTCTAATTCTGCTTGTTTTTAAGCCCTTACAAACATCTTCAAGTAACATGAGAAAGTATTTTTTTGTAATAATAAAAATTATGTTTTCTGTTTCCTCGCTATAAAATTTTAGGCTCACACAGATTGTCCAAACAGTCGGGTTACATACCACATGCAACAGGGAACAGCAAAAAACTACTTGTCTGCTACTCCAACAATATGGCTGGGAGAAAGGCAGCATGAATACAGGCAGGCAGGGGAGCAAGTGCAAAACTGCACAACAGACCAGAGATAGTGAGTACACCAGACGGCATTCACTTGTGAACACAAGCCCACGCTCCCCAGAGATCCTACAAAACAATGAAATGAGAGAACTTAACCCCTTAGGTGATGCTTTGGAATAAACAAATATCTAATAATTTTCCATATATTAATTGTTTTACTTAATATACTTACAAGAGGGATGAAAGGAAAGGGAAGAATGATAAAACAGGGTGGCAACCTTTTTCTTTTGTTTTGCTCATCGTTGAGTAAACATGGTTTACTTTCCTGGCTCAGTATTTAAAAACGATACCTCCCAAGAACAGAAATAAAATTCAGTGCATCACCTTGCAACATTAAACAAACCAGTCAGATACAAACCAAAGAAGGAAGGAAGAAAAAATATTTTTGCCATTGTTAAGCAAATAGCATCTGTGCAATGTTAAATCATCCACAAAATATATGACTTAGGGCTTGAGTCATCTCAATTTTATTGCTTAGTCACAGTGTGTATGAGGGCAGTACTCATTCAGTACTGAACTTGCCTTAATGCATTTAGGTTATTCCATGTGTCTCTATACTTTCTGTGATGAAATGGAAAGAAAAGCAGTGAATGGATGCCTAGAGTAGAACAGATTCATACACTGTTGTAAGCCAAGTTCTAACAATCACCTTAGCTACATTTTGCTTGATAGCTGAATAAATTATGAGCCTAACCAAGATTCACAGTTATGAAATTTAACCAAGACAAGTTGAAGGAAGTTTACCAACTGTTTGCTTTTAAAAATTTGTAGCACCCTTTGCCTACATTAGTATAGGCATGGCATTTTGTAGCAACAAATCACTTCTTGATATTGAGTTCCCTTAGAAAAAGAAACAAGTGCAGTGCCAGTAAGTTTCCTAACCCTTCTAATCAGTAGCATTTCTTACAATTATGAATGCAGCAAGTTTAGGAGAAGTTAAATTAATATGTATCATGTCATGACATGACTGCATTTAACACCAAGATACATAGGACAGGAATGCACTAGCATAGCCAGGACACCTGAAAGCCGCTATGACCTCTGTTGCTGGTTAGCAACAGCAGTTACTCCATGATCTCGTCACAACCTACCTCCATCCTCCTTAAACACCCTGCCTTCTGCTCACTGGGACTTGAAGCTGCTGTGAGCAGCAATCATCATGTGTAACTGAGGTCAAGATCCCTGGGGACCTGGTCTGTACTGCAGCACTATTAAAGGAAGCTTCATCTGACACAGAGCAGAAAATGCATGATAAACCAGGAGGATTATAAACATACATTATATGGCTTCTCTCTATAGAGATGTGAAAAATGTTTAGGAGATTCATCTGCCTGGGGCAGTAGGTGAGGGTGGGAGAGAGATGCTAAACAGGATGACCTTCAAAGGTCTTTTCCAAGCCAAACCATCCTATGATTCTATTCTATGATCTCTTTGATCTCTTTTGTTTTTTATTTTGACCTAGTCATCCCAGACCCAATCTGTAAGCAACAAAGAGTAACAGGCATTTCTAGGGCATGACTCACCTCATCTTCATGAGAAGGTTTTAAAAAGGTCAGACGAATCCTTGTCTAGCAGCATCCATTTCTCTCCACTGACAGTGAACGGGATGCAGCATCACTACCTCATATGCAGGCATACAAAACATGTGAGCAAATGCATTCTGCTTCTCATTTGCAGTATGAAATGAGATTTTCAGAAGGACACTTGTCCAGGAACCTACCAGAGGATACAAATAATCAGAAAGCAGGATGAGCTTGGGGTGCTGTTTTTGTTTTTCATTAAATACAATGCTAAAATGTTTTCCTCTACAAACAGCAACTAAAGCTAATTGGTTACCTCAATCTTGTCATGAAATGCATCAGTGTTTTGTCCCAGTGTATCTACCTCAAAATGAACATGCTGGAAAGCCTGCATCTGTTAGCATATCAGTTTCCAAAATTCTTGTGGCAGGCAGGGAAAAAAGCCCAACACCAACACACACAAAAATCTAGTTAGAAAACAAGATCTCACTTTCACAGGTCATGCTGCTGTCTGTTTGAAGACTGGGTTGTGTATCAGTTGTCAGAGTGGTGAGGATCACTTTCAGCAGGGCAGAGGAGCTAATACGTGGAACATGTGGATTCTTCACTGATTGCCTAGGTGAGATTTGTAACATAAATGCCTGTACAAGACAGCTCAAAGTAATAACACAAGGTCTGCAGGGAGCAGCCATGCATATTATCTGTGACTGAGGACCACAACGTAGTTCAGTGAGAAATAAACTGCATGCTGCTGTTTGATCTTCTAGGACTCCAATGAACTTAATGAGCAACTTGGCAAAAGCCTATACAGACTGCCTGACAAGCAGCATACAGAGGATTGGAATCCTTTTTTGTATACTGTTTAACAAGCAAAGAACAACAACAGATTCCCCCCAGAATACTGTTCATTATATAAAGGGAACATCCGGGATGGTTTTCTTCGCCATTTTAAAGGTTTTTGCCTTCTCCGCACAGCCCATTCAGTGCCTCTCTCCTGAGAAAGAGACATGAAGCCTGAATTGCCAATGCTCAATATACAGTCTGGCTTCAGTCTGGTTTGCATAAAAAGCAACAACAAAGATCTGGCATCATAGCCTTCAACACTGGCTACAAGCAGCAGCCAGGTACAAGGCTGGAGGAGTGAAATTCAAAGCTGCATAGAAAGTGTCCCAAACTAGAAGGAAGCAGATGTAACTGCTAAAGATGGCTTTATAGGACATGACAAAATAGAGATTTCCACAACAGAAATACCTTACTAAATCTGAGGCCTCAACTAGTCTTTGTTAGCAATCTGAATTTTTCAAACACAAAGGCTACCTAATGTATCTATACTATGTTACTTTATGCTAACTGTAAGAAAAGGATCACTAGCTTTCTCATCTATCCTTTTGGTCATAACTTCTCAAGGCTACTTCATAATAAAATAGTAGTGGGTGTTCAACAAACAGCAGGAGGACACAGAAGCCCTCAAAAAGCAGCTCCTATTCCAACACAGGCAAACCCTTAATCATTTCACTTCAGATGAATTTTGCTACCATACTTGAATCCGCTCTCTGTCTCTTTCCACACAAATGTGTAATTCCAGTGGCACTAGAAGAAAAAGAGTTCAAGAACCTAGAAGTGGACTTTCACACTTTCCATCCATCATAGAGCTATTCTTCTAAGGTTTGAGAAGAACAAGTCTTGGCACAGGCAACGTATTAATAGGACATTAGCTTTTAGGTGAAATTGAAAGAGAAATTATTCACAAGACTGTTCTTGGAGCTGGACTCTCAGGTTATTAATCATAATTTGACCTTTCTGTAGTAGCTTTCTGCCTCCTTTTGGCCAAGATTTACTCCAGCAATCTGCATAACAAGTGCTTTGGCCTTTTGACTGCATCTGCAATACAGTTTATGCCACCTGAAACAATACCAAAATGCATTGTTATGTGCAGGTCATATTACTCACTGACCTGGGTTTGAGATGGAAGACATAGTTGATGCACACTTCCAGTACGATGTCCACAAAATATCTTTCAGAGACGGACAAGTCCTCTCCGGGATTGGCCAGTGCACTCAGCAGAGGCATGGAAGGGATGGCGGCTCCATGCCCTCACCTGGAGAGCATGTCTCTCCAAGACGATGGGGACATAGTCAGGACATGCTAATAGCAGCATCTCTTGTCACTACTGCTGCCTCTTGCTAACCTACAGCAATCAGCCCATCACAACCTGACCTATAAAGCCAAGATCCTAATTTACCAATACAGCCTTTAGAAGCTAAGGAAGCCTGGTTAATAATTTATGAGTGTTTTCTAGGTTAAGCATTTCTCCTTACATATCATGTGCAGCAACTATAGTTTAATAGATGTCCTCAGGGAGTCTACAGGAGTGATAAGAACAGCTTCAGCCTGGGACTATTGAGAGGTTAGTAAGATTTATCTATTCAATCACTGACTCAAGAGCAGGGAGCTTTGGGATAGGTTTTGTTATTTTCCCCACATTTACTAGCATATCAGCTTGCTGTTGGACAAAGCTCATGCTCTTCAGCCTAGCAGGCACTCTCAAAAGGATTCATGCATGCACCTTGTCTGGGGCAGACTACCTTATCTTCCAAGAAAATCTGGAAAAAAATGCCACCCCAGTCCATTGGTATTGAAACATCACTCACCAATAAACTTCTCCATAGACTACTGAGTACTGGTAAGTTTGGGTCCCCTCAGAGACAGCAGAGGAAGAACCTGTCAGAACTGGAAGGCTGCTGTTTTATGACAGAAGAACAGGCATCCCCAGTTTTAAAAAAGTGCATGATTTTGACCCTATCTACATCTTTATCCTTTCCTTTATCATTATTGCAAATCAGCATGCTCACACATCTTTTAATCTTTTATTTAAAGCCCCTAAAGTAATCTTCTCAGAAAGCAGAATAAATAAAGAATAAACAAAACAGATCTTGACAAAAACACTCTCAGATCATCCTAAGTTAATGTTCTATAGTAACTCCTGCCTTTACCACGTGTGAATATCAGTACTATCCTAACCCTCAGCAACTAAACTTGCATGTGTTCACAAAACCTCTAGGCAAATGTTGCTATGTTGTGAATGTTATTCCTGGGATTCTTCAAGAAACAAAACAAAACCCCATAAGCCATGAAGTCTTAGGCACAGCCTTTAATACTACACCAGACTTTCAACTGTGTAACACCTTAAAAACATGTCAATAACCATTTCTCAATATGAGAAAAATTTAAAACTACACAACCACAAATGTTATTTTCCACAGAACTCCTGTTCCATTCAAGACACAGGAAAGGTAACAGCATGGCAGCTGTCCAAAATGTCTTCTAAGTTTCACCATTCAGCATATATCCCATGCCTCATTTGTGGCTCATCTTCTCATGATTGAATACAGAATTAATAGAAGACTTCACTTTTTCTGTCATACTTGCACACTTATATCCATGGAACTTACAAATACTGATCTATGTGGTATTTTTGATGTATTTTTCAGTTTTAGATAGAAAAGCAAAATCCTTTATGTTAATGACAGGACAGGAAGGGAAACATATTGGTAACTTAATGTATCTTGGTGGCTGGACCATCTAGTTACAGAGAACCTGATTTCTCAAGTATATCAAGCATCCATAACTCCATATGATTTTAAATAAATTTATGGATTCACAGCACCTTTGCGTGCCAGGCCCTTAAGCATAAAATACTTCACTTTGTTAAAGAGAACCCTTCACTGTAGAACTGTAGAGCAATAGCTCTGTTTAATATAAAGCGATAGTGATACGAGTAAAGTGAAGAACTGGAAAACCAGTTACAAGCAACATGACTACATTCCTATATTCAAATTCAACAGAGCATCTAAAACTAACTGAAAATCTAAAATGGTTCTCTGCAATATGTGTTCAAAACCAGCAGCGCTGTCGTGAAACTAATCATTTCCAACAGAAGTATAGCAAGAGACACTAAGAAAGCCCCAGAAGCTAAATGGTCTTTCCAGCTGTGAGACAAAATCTTCTTGGAAGACATTAAGGAATTCATATCTCTACAAGCTTTTTGTCTTTTCTACAAGCTTTAAAAAAAAAATAAAATAAAATGATGTAAAAGCAAAGTCAAAAAAACCCCAAAGTTAGAGTGAATGTTATCAGGGCTGTATAATGCACAAGATGAAGCAGTAAAATCCAGCTAATAACATAGAGTTTAAAACTGCTGTTTGAAAGCAGAAAATACAACCAGACACTAACAAATTAAATAAAATAGTTTTTTCTTTGCCACACACAATCTACTGAACAAAAGTCATAGCCTCACAAAGAACACAACCCAGGCTATTAAAAGCATATCGAAAAGATAAAATACTCTCCTCCAATATGCAGGTACTGTATTTATTAACAGATTATTGAACTTTCTACTTTGACTGTTTTAAACATAACCCAAAATCTACAGGCCAGCCCCAACAGCAACAGAGGCTAGCCTGATCCCATTTATTAACCTGCACTCTCCCTGTAAGGGTAATTTAACTTTAACTACTTGCTAAAAATAGTATCTGGAGACAACATTGTCTTTAGTACTTCAATCAATTACACAGAAAACTGCCAGATTTTACTGAAATAATACATCCTATCACCCTTAGAAAGGGCAGTTCTTTCCCTTCTTAAATGATGAGCCCTAGAAACTCTAAGTTACTTAACAAATACATTTAGGAATCACAGCCTTTCTCCCTCCACTCCTTTACCTCTTAAATTTATAAACAAACTACCTGTGGTAATACCGAATAGTCTCTTAAAAATGG
>JBCJKH010021216.1:22679-33229 GCA_039877255.1 Loriculus beryllinus | reverse complement strand
GCCAAGAAGCAGGCTGCTGGTAAAGCACTCCTATTACAACCTTTATTGACATAGGACATTACAGCTACCCGAACCAAATAAAACATAGCAGCTGAATTTACTTTTTTTGTCATCACTGCGCTGATAAAAAACAATAGTTGAAAAAAATACACAAATCCTAAGAAATGTGAACGTGTGGTTTCACAGTCATCTGGAGCCAATTTAGGTTCTTCCTGTCTTATGAATCCAAAGCCCACTGTTCCCTGTATGCTTAGAGCATGTATTCCTGTAACCTCCTTTATGTTGCACCGAGTCATCCCGGACCTTAAATGAACTAGCTCATTTCATAGGTCTAGAAGTACTCATTTAAGTTTTCCTCAGTGTCAGCTTTCACCTGGACTATGTCATGGCAGTAGGAAGGCAGAGATGAAGAACAGATAGGGACAGTGGAAGAGTAGGTTGCCTTTTTCAGAAGCAGCACAATCTTAAACCACCTTAAGCTATGGTATAACAGCACCACTATTTTAACAGCACAAGATGTTTGGGTTAGGCAACATGCATCCTTCTGAATATAACAACTGACAAGTCTAATGGATACATTTTCACTTTTCCTCCAGAGAAATAATATACCTTGTCCAAGGTCCCAAAGGATGCCTATGGAAGAGCTGCAAAAAGAACAGAAACCTTTTCCACTTTAATGCTTGAGATATACTCTGCAGAAGGTTTAAACTTACTGTGCCACATGTAAAACATTTATCACCCCCTATTTCAGTGTCTCAACATATTTTGATTTTTTTTTTTTTTTAGAATGTTCATCTACTTGCAATAAATGATACAGCTGTGGTACCCCACTGGAAGACCTCCAATAGGCCACTTACTGAAAGCACTTTGGTGATAACTTTTGAGTTTATTAGCACTGTGGTCCAATTTTGATGTAGACTTGTTAAATTGTTAAATTTTGTTGGGCTTTTTTTAAATGTTAGAAAGTTGGATGGCAAATAGGGAACTCATTCAGCTACTGTGCAAGGTAGGATGCATTCCTCACATGTGGCAATGAATCACTTGGGGGAAGAAAAACTGCATACAACTCCTATAGCATAATAACCCAAGAGTTCATCAATTTCAGGTGCAACAATTTACAGCCTTAATATGTAATGGAACAGAGATTATCTTTGATTATCAAGGACTCTCTGAATTGTCTAGAAGAAGAATAAGTGGCAACAGAATTGAAAATTTATTTTTGAAACCAGCTGACCAAGGAAGTCCAGATTGCTCTATAAATTACATGGTTTCCCAGACAGAAAAGGAATGTTCTATGTGTAATCACCTCCTTTACTAAAAATGCACCATGGCCTTTCTTTTAATCTTGTGCTGGGTGGGTATGGAGCTAAAAGGTTTTCCATCTGCTCCTGTTTTCCTAAGACAACATCACTGAAGTTTCACAGATGGAGGTACAGACATCAGGCAAAATTTACGTGAGCAAAATGACAAACCTCACCCTTTGCCAACAACTTTGAGGAGAAAACAATGGTAGAACAACAATGAATATTATTTTATAGCTTGGTAGTTCAGTTCTTGGGCCAAAGAGAGGACACTGGCAGCTCTTCATTTTCTTGTGCCTGCTGTAAAAAGAGAAACATTTTAAAAACTTTAAGAGTTCAACAGAAAGCTTGTCTTCTTGTTGCTGCTGCTGTTCTTGGCTCCTACAGATGCAGAAAAGAGCTTTAATTATATTTCAGGTTAAGACTTAAGACTTCAGGGTTTGGGACAAAAATGGATAAAGTATTTCAATACTCCAACATGTGATTCCATGTCACAAATGCTCTTGCTGGAAGTTTGTGGCACTGAAAAAAGTGAGAAGCAATCTATTCCATACAAGGTGGTAACAACTTTATGGCTTCCAAATGATAATGCCACCTGCTAATTTGGATAGATGGCTGTGAATCTGATGGATCATATGCAGGACCAGATGGTGCCTTGTGCTAGATGGCACCTAGATCATGCAGAAGGTAGGGATAACAGTTTGATATGCTGGCAGCTGTGGACAAGAGAGAACAGTGTCGGTGGTGAAGCCACAGGTTGCTGTCCTTACTGGAGCACCCTGCAAAGCTGTAGAATGCTGTATGCTCTGCTGGAGTACCCAACACTATTTGCACTATTCGCCCTCAAGGACATTCTCCCTCTAAAAGTCTTTTACTCCCGGCTGACAGTAGGAAGGTGCTGTCCAGCCTTTCCTCTGACTCCCCGGTGGATCATGGAAAGTGCACAAGGAGTACATGCCACCAGCACACTGGTAACAGTCCAGACTGGGTTGCAGTGGTATGTGTGGGCTCTAGTGTGGACTTATGCCTGGGGACACCCCCTTCTTCACTCGCTGGGCAGGAGCCCAGCCCTGAGTGCTCTCCAGTCAGGGGCAGGACTGGAGTCGGAGGGCTGTGTATTGGTCCAGGAAGAACTTGTACCCTCAGAGGGTACCTTTTCAAAATTAAAAATCCAGACCCTTTTGCGGTGATATTTTCAAGGCCTGATGATTGCCACTTTTCCCAGCTTCTGTTGGTAAAGCTCCCCCCATGGTATCCAACACCAAATGCAAATGAGCACCGTGCAGCTGCACTCTTCTGTCCCTCCATGCTTCACATGTCTGCTTCAGTGTGACTGATTGGTAGAGAAGGAGGGTAAATAAGCTACATGCCAGATGAAATTTCCCTTTCATTATGGGTATTCCCAGCTGGACAGATGCTGCCAGAGGCTGACTGGTTTATGCTGCCTAAACAAAGTAATGGAACCAATTCAGCAGAAATGATGTTGCCCTACGCGTTTGCTGTTTAAATAGCTTTCAAATTTAAAAGCAGTCTTGATTATTTCTCAAGTGCTCAACTAATACTAAATAATGCAAAAATAATTTCATGTTATTAGGGGACTTCACTGTGCACCAGGGATAGTGGGCATATAGTAAATTCACTTGACAAAGAATATTCAAAACCAATACACATAATAAAATAGATGCCTGCAATTCCATGACTTTATGTTAAGGCATTGTTTCGATAATCATTAGTGCTACTTAAATAAAATATTCTCTGTTTTAAGTTCAAAGTATAGCCACAATAGAAGCTGCTACTGGTAGAGACTTAATTTTATAGTTATTTTTGTTTATTAAAAAGAGGAAGTGACAAGATTGGATAAAATGGCATGCCTTTATGGGTACATCTGATGTTCAGACTATTAAGAGTGAAAGCATTTTTATGGTTATCTTTTTACAATGTTTTTTATGTCCCACTTTCATATTCATTAAAAAAAAATCATGGATCAGCTGTCCTGATTGTAACTGACAAATTCCATGGCTGTCTCTTTTCTTTTATTATTCAGCAAGTTTTTAATAACCAAGATGACAACCTTCCAAAGCACATAATATGAACATTCCTGACACCTGGCAATAATTTTTAATTACTACTTCTTCTCTCAAGGTGGTGGTATTTTAACTCTACCATCCACATCTTGTTTGCAAGCATATTGATCTAAAAACTTGAATTTGAATTTATTTAGTATGTCCTAAAATTAGTAAATATCTGGTTTGGAGCAATCGAAGTGATGACATCATTTCCAGTACACAGAAGATAGAATTCAACCCAAAAAAGATTATGAGAAATTTTACCAGAAAATAACAAAAGGAGGTTTAATAGCATGAGTGCCTTAGGTTAGCATTTAATAGTATGAGGTTAAATGCATGAGTTTAATAGCATTTAGAAAAAAAAGTTGAATAGAAAAAGATGGAACTATAACCAAAGTATTTACATTAAAAAGAAAATACTGTTTTTAGCTTCTGACCTAAACCATTTTCTTCTGAAACGTTATCTGCAAGGGAAGAGACACTATGAGGGAGAGATATGTAAGAGTACCAAGTGGAGACCACACATGGTAAAAGGGAGAAAAAGATTCATACTGGGATATTTAATATTGTAGAATCAAAGATAGAACCTCAGTATATTTAATTTTGTCAAGGATCACATGTTCATTTGTTTCCCAGGGAGGACTCTCCTTGGTGCCTCTACCTGCGTGGATCTGGTCTCCAGGAAGTTTTCTGGCTGGCACAATTGCCCTCCCATAGGCATGAAGATAACATGCCACCACACCTCCTATTTCCACTCTGTTTCCAGCAAAGCCAGCTTTGTTCAGTTGGGAACTGTGGGGATGGGCTGCAATGGCTGGTTTTGGCATGCTGCATCACCTTCCCCTGGCACATGCCAACACCAGCCTCTACTGTGTCTCCTGGCCCCTGACAAGCACTGAGTAGAAGGGGATGATCATATCTCCCCTAGTAGTGTCCCTGTGGATGCAGCCCAAGATCCGATTTGCCTTCACTGGTGCAGCAGCACACTGCTGACTCACATTCACTGGTACCCACAGACCCTTTTCAGTAATGCTGCTCCCCAGCCACACAGATTGTAGCCCGTACTGGGCATTTGGTCATGTCATCTGAGGTGCAGGACCTTGCACTTGTCTTTGTTCAACTTCATAGTTTTTGCTGGCTCACTCTTCCAGTGTCTCCTGGTCTCTAAGCAATAGGAAGGAAGCTTAGCACCAAGAATAGACAGTCTGCTCCAGATTCCAGTAGTAGAATCAAGGAGCCAAGCTCGGGTTTAGTTAGCAACATAGTACAGATTTTCAGGGCAGCTTTTGCTTTATATTGTGGTTAAGTAGGAAGACAAACTGTTGGTGCCCTCCCTTGATGAACTCTGCTGGCATGTGGTATGCTTGCAGCCACAGTCCACATGATGGAAAAGACATAAATTTATCAAGCAAATGGCCACAGTGTAAATCAATGCCTGTGTTACTTCAGTCCCTTTCACAGTCTGGGAGCTACAAAAGGGAGGGTCTTAAGTGCTGTGCTTCATGGATCCCTCTCTTGACAGTAGATGTTTGCAGGAAAGTTAAGGGTTAAGCCATCTTACCTCTTTTATCTGAAGCATAAACAAGAAAGGAGATCTACTGCAAATAAAACAATTCAGTCACAGCATTGCCCATCTTAAAACTTCTCTGCTCCTTCCAAATTGTAGCTGGATCCAAAAAAAAACCAAGTTTCAGAGTCTGTAAAATGAGATTCATGGCCTAGTTAATGGCATATAAAACTTATTAGATTTAAGCTTTAAGTCAGAGTCTAGAAAGAATAATGTACGTACACTGAGACAGACCATCCTCAGAAATTGTAGGATTCTTACTTGGCCTGAAAACAGGCAACGTGTCATCTCAGTTTTCCATTCTGGTAGAAGCAGACAGAGGATTAAAACAAGGAGAAAATCAATCATAAATAAAACAGGTATGACTCAAACCAGAGAACGATCAGTCATCATATGATACCATGCTGGAAAGGCTGGTAAACAGAAACATGCTAAACCACTGTATTGTACATGAACCTTGGGCCTCCAAAAACTGTCAGTCTCCAAAAATTACTAGTATATTTCTCAGAATATAATTTATGTTGTGCTTATCTTTGTTAGGTTTATGAAAGCCAGTACATAGCTTAAAAGATTATTTAAAGGGCATCAAGATAATATTCTTCATCATCAGTTTATGTACATGTATCTCTTTTGTTCCAACTGGGAAGGATAAAATAAAGTCTTCTCAGTCGAATGGTTTGCAAGTGCTGACACCCTGTTTACTCAAGTCAGTTCAGATGCAGCACTGAATTTTAGGATTCAATGTGTCCATTACAGAGGTTGCTGTGGCAACAGATATGCTTTAAAACTGAGATGTTAGTTTCATTACAGCCTCCCTTTTCATTTTCTAGCTGTAGCCAGTAACCATTTCATCAGGTCAAATATCTGAAATATGCCCAGAAGACTGATTTAATTTAGGTAGTTTACATAGCATCCATTCAAGCATCTCTGAATTCTGCACTTTGTTTTGAATACAGTGTCATATACCCCTGGCCTGAGCATACCAGCCTCACTCATATTAACCATTTTGACACAATGCTTCATGTAAAGAACAAAATTAAAGCTCAGCTTCTTTTATAGATCTCAGTTCAAGCAGAAAACTTGAAAAACTTTGAAAAAGAAACAAACCTTAACAGTTCCGAACCAATTTTAATTCTGACTGTAATGTCCTGACTGTTTCAGAGGCCTGAGATTGGTAGCTACTGCTTGGACTTCAAACCTCGCTGATTACCTCTGTAAACCATTTCAGAGCTTTTGCTGCTTGAAAATCTCTTTGTATTATTGGCACTAATACAATTAATGGCTCTCCTTTCCCTCAGTTAAATGCTAACAACTTTCTTTGGTTTCCAGATGCAAAGTCAAGCAGTTTGTCTAGGGTGGCTAACTGGGAAATGTGACATTTAGTAGAGCTTAGTGGCATTTAAAACTAGCAAAATCTTGATGATGAAAATTGCAGTAACTCCCCCAGACCTTTCAAGTAAAGGCTGGCACAGGCATTCTCTGGCATACCATCAGGATTTAGCTATAACTAGTCCTGTGTACATATAGCTGTTTCCATTCTCTCTTTCCCTTTCTTCCCTCTCTTTCCTACATAAATCTGCCAAACTCCACAGCTCACTGGCTGCCAGGAAGGCATGGCTAGCTCACGCCACTAAGCCCCAGCCATTACAACCAGTTCTGTCAGTTGCTGCAGTTACCTAGAGTATTCACAAGGCCAACAAGCTGATGCAAAGGTTTGTCACCTATCTAACAGCAAAAAAATCAATGCCTGCAATATCCCAAGAGCCAATCCAGCTCTCTATGTGAGCTCCAGAGATTTCTCTGCCAGTACTTGTGTTGTCAAGACTTAGGGAGAAGAGTGCCAATGACATTGCTTACTGTGTCCCTCTGAGCAATGTTAATGGCATTAATTCTTTGTCACTTAGAGAAATATTAAGAAAAATAATCCCACCCAACCTAATTAATTTGCCAATCTTTGTAATAAATAATTAATCATGATCATTCCAAGTGCCTTTTATTTCAGATTGAATGCTGTTTTAAAAATGCTTAAATCCTGCTGATAAAAATATTACATTGTGTTTCCTCAAGATGACTGGTTACAGCAAATCTATTAATAACTTCTTAATGAAGTGAGAGCTTTTTAATATGTCTTATTAATCTAAGCTGCGCTAACATTTCAATGTGAGAGGAATTAATTCAGGAACTTCAGATACGGCTTTCATTTAAACAAGATTAAGTGAGTGATCCAACATCAATGCATCAACACAGTTTTCTACCTAAAATGGAATTTTACAATATCAGATTTCACAATAGTAGGTTTCTATTTAATTGTTTATTTATTTTGAAGAAACAGAAGCTATCCATTTAAAGGATATATACACATTTTTTGTCAGGAGCTTGTTCACAATGTTCTCACTCTTCCGTTTCCTTCCCCTGAACAATGCTCTAGACATTACTGATACACAGCCATGGCATTCACAGGCATATTAAAGTTATTTACAGAATTGTTGGAAGCAGAGAAAGTCTAGAATACATGTCCCAGAATATATTGCGTTTAAAAAAACCAGTTCTAAAGTCATTTCCTCTAGTTTAATCAGGGACCTGAAATGTTTCAAATAGCATTGTATAAACAAAGCAAAATATTAAACAACATTCTCCCCGTTTCCCTCAGCAAGCGAATAACTCTGTATTTCCCAAGGGAGAGGAGGTTCATAAGACCTGAAAGAAAATGAAGTTAAAGGATTAGAGTGTGACCTTGAAAAAATAACTGCAATCACTGTATTGTCAGATTTCATTTCAGCTTCAATTAAATACACCTTGAAAAGTGAAAAAATAAGCTTTGTGGCTCACAGCTGAGTGCTTGCAACTTAAAAATACTGCTGCATCCCATTTTGATTTGTTCAATGGAAATATCATCACCACAGTCTATTAATTCTGATATCTGATCTGTATTGAGAGAGGAAAAACATTTTCCTTTTTCCCTGTAAGACGGTTTTATCAGATGATAGAAGAAATGTCAAGGGAAGAAAAGAAAGCTTTACAGATATATAGAAAAAGCTTTCCAAGAAAGCTCACATGTAAAAATAGTTTTGGGAATCAGCAAACCCTGTAGGTTTCAGCTCTGTTCAATGGACCCAGACTGACACACACTCTCACATCAATGAAAACAGAAGGAAAAAACCCAGCAACAAAAATCCTTAGCTAAGGTGTGACCCATTAGTTCAATTATTTATGCAACCAGTATGGTTCCAAAATAATTTGTCTCTTTAAGGAAATCCTGAGTATGTTGCTTTCATATTCTTGAGCATAATGCTCATTTGTGTCAAAAATGGAAAGGAAATGGCACATAGTACAGTTTACTTACGAGTAATGAAAACTCTTAATGTTTACTTTTTTTTTGTTTGTTTTCTTAGGGGAAAATATGCCCAGAGATTTCAAGGAAAATTGGAAAAGAAACTTGTCTTCTGCCAAACCATATCTTTTCTTGTAGTGGCTGTGAATAAATTTACAACAGTCAAGTGGGAAAATAAACACAAAATATAAAAATGTGATTCCTTGTTATTGTTGTGATTCCCTGCATCTTGTCCATGGCAGAGTTAACTATTAAAAGAAGATCAAGCATATTGTTGGATAAGTGTAAATAAATCGGTGTCAATAAAGAAAGCCCCTGCTTCAAGACCACTGATCTGAGGTACTAAGTTTGATCTTAGTCAGTACTCTTTTGTTCTCTTTTGTGAGGAAGTTGCTGTACACATAAAAGAATAAACAAACTAGGAGGAAAGACCAGAGCTTTCTGATGACACCCACAATTACTACTGCAATTGCTGACAACTATTATTATTGTTGCTCATGTCCTCAAGGGTGAGCTGTATATTTACTCATATACATCCCACTTAAGGGTGTGTAAATACAATACAAGTATGCATATAGTAGTTTATGAAATGGTGTTTTCTGTTTGGGAGAATAGTAAACAGTTACCTTTTACAGTTCTCCTTAAAATAATAAATATTCAAAACAGGACAGTTATACTTTTCTTTTTAGGAAAAACTGCTAAGTCTGTAATCCAAGACTCTGCATGTGAAGAAGTATAGTAGCTTGTACCCCTTCATATACAGAGCTTAATAGTATGAACCTACTTACTGCCTTCCTTACAACCAGCTGCAAATTCTTCATGGTAAAAGTGTCCTGTAACATTTCTTGTGTGATTTTATGACTACCTTGAAAGGAAAGAGCAGGCATGCAAACTAAACACAGTGCTTTTTCAAAGGGAACAACTCTGAATGGCTTCTGGACACAAGGAACAAAAAGAGTAATCTGTGCTACAGACTCCTGACTCAGACAGCCCTGGAAAATCAAATAAATGTTAATTCATTCATAAAATTTAAAGAAAAATTATCAGAGAAAAGCTCACCTCCCCTGCTTCATCTATCCATCCACATCTATGGACATTCCAGTGAGTCACAGGGCAGTTCCCTACGTCATGCAGAGCACCTCACAAAACTGCTTAGCCTAGTTACAAGCAAAATGTTTTCTTCCTTCTGTCTAGAGACAGTATAACTTATTTTAATATATTTGCACACATACAAGGTCTTTTCTGCACTGTTATTTTCCCAAAAACTTTTGCCCAGTGACAGTTACATACTAAATGCTGTAGAGTGACTGCCTGCACATTCACAAACAGGTAAGAGAAAGAGGCACTAAGTGCTATTTAACTAAGATAAACCTTTGCTTATGGGTTTCAAGGAAACCTATTGGGTGCATCTAAAGCTGTTTACTGAGTTTGGAGCAGAAACAAGCTGGCAGATGTGAGGAGGACTACCCCTCTTAATACTAATGAGATGCCTTAGAAGTTATGCAGTGATGGGTGACTCACTCAGCACTTAGATGTCATAGGTGGGATGCATTAGGTTAAATGCAGAGCTTTACAGCTGAGCTTTTAAGGCATAAGTCCTCAAGTAAATGCTTAAAGTGACAGCAATTGGCCCCCAAAATTGTTACTTTTTTCCTTGGACTAGAAAGAGAATCTACTTTGTAAACTTTTAAAATATGTAAAATGAATCCTGAGAGATTACAGTAAAGGCATGTTTCTTTTTGTAAGTTCCTATCTATTTATGATCTCACACTTGGCTTTACACTTGCAGGTGACCTTAATATGATTTTTAGCTGCGTCTGAATACCCTTGTTTGAGTATTGGAGGCAGAGTAGCTTCACTAGTCTTGATCTCTACTAGAGGTAATTAGCCCAGGTGGGTCAAAAACACAAACTACAAACATCACCTTTAGGTCAGTAGATTCAGTGACTATTTCAGAATCTCTCAGGCGACTAAGAATTTTGTAAATGTGGTCTTGAAGCCATTTAAAATCTTTCTAGTTACTGCCAGAGTCAAATATTAACTTCAAACACAGCTACCTGAAAGAACTGAGAAGCAGCTGCTTTTAGTAAAACACTAAACAAGGAACCAATTTTTAGTAGTGTGTGAAAATTATGATAGCACTGAAATGATCTTCTGTTTGCCTTTGAGGGTAATAAAAAGCACTACAGCAATTGCAGAGTACTTGAAGTATTCGCTTTCTGCTCTGTGATTTTTCATTTCACAGACACTTATGAATTACCACAGTTATTTCACAACTTCACTGC
>JBCJKH010021216.1:0-11896 GCA_039877255.1 Loriculus beryllinus | reverse complement strand
CAATAATAATTTTCCAATAATCAAACAATTGCTCCCTAACTGCACATGCTTTTATGAAAGAGCAGTGATATTTATTAGGAAATAATTTATAAACAGAAATATATCCTACTGAAATCTTGTGAGTTAACCTTAAAAAATAGATTAAACATAAATATAATCCATAGCATAAGTCACTTGAATAAAACTAGAGTGCAAAAACTGAAGGAACTAATAAGGAGGTCTCAGTACTTGATGAGATGCAGCTGACAGCAGCCTGTACCACCTTAGCAACTTAAAGAGAAAGGAAGCATCTTTCCATCTACTCAGTGTCCTTCAAAGATGCTAGCTGCAGAAAGTGGGACTTGTTAACCTTATAACACTGACATTTAAAAAGTAGAGATAATTATAAACAAAGTGAGCAAACCCTACCTAGCAAATGCGTTTAAGTGGAATACTTATAAGGTCATTTTTCTTTCTTTTTCTTTTTCTTTTTTTTTTTAAAAAAAAAATAAAAAATAAAAGGAGCTAAATATGTGCTAGACAAGTTTAATGAGGCAGTGCAAATAGGAATTATCTCAAAAGACATTCACCCAGAGATAACAGAATCCAATTTCTGTTTGGTTCAGAATACCACTCACAGTATCCTGTTTAATTAAAAGAAACATTCATATAAGGAACATGAGATTCTTGAGTATGAATTTAAATATAACAGCCTAAGAAAGCAGCTCAGATTAGAATGGATTGTAATTCTAAATGAAATTATTTGCAATCCCTACACTTTAGAGAGTTCAATAGCTGTACAGATATAATAAGCTTTGAATCCAAGTTATGAGTTTTGAGCTAATGTAATCTGTTCAGATTAATAGATGGGATGACAATAACTGTGTCTGTATAGGAAGCCTAAACATATCCATACTGCAGTTGTTGCAAAAGCCTTCAGCTACATCTACAGTTATATGTCTCTTCCTATTACATCTACAGTTATATGTCTCTTCCTATCACAAGACAGCATGAAGTATTATTTGGTTGGGGTGTTTTGTTTTGTTTTGTTTTGTTTTGTTTTGTTTTGTTTTTTACACTAGTTAGACAAGCCTGGGCAATGCTAAAAGCAAAATACAGTTCTACTCTGAAATATCTCAGTAGATTTGCGTTGTCAACATTCAGATAAATCTTGTAATTTAGATAGCAGTTTCACAGATCACTAAAATTAAGGTGTAAAGTTTAATTTTTTGTTTGTTCCAAGCACATCAAGATCAAGAAGGTGACTGGGAACAGCCAGATGGAGTTATCAAGAACAAATTGTTCTTGACCAACCTGACTGCCTTCTACCAGTCATCTATCAGTTGTGATGATTGGTAGCATGGATGACAGAAGAACTGTGAATCAAAAGCAAGGCCCTGCACCTGGGATGGGACAGCCTGCTGCACAGGTTTACAAGATGGGGAATGGCTGGTTGGTGAATACCTTTGCTAAAAATGACCTTTCAGTCCTGGTAGACAGGACTTTCAGTCTGGTAAGCTCATTCAGCATGAGCCAGCCCTTAAAAGCCATCATCATGGGCTAGTTGAATTGCAACTAGAAGTTGCAGGAGGGTGATCCTTCACCTCTGCTTGGCACTTCTGAGACCACATCTGGTGCACTGTGCAGTTTTGTGCTCCAAAACAATAAAGATATTGACATGCTGCAGCAAGTCCAGCACAGGACAAACAAGATGGTCCAGGGGCTGAAACACTTTGCACATGAGGACAAGCTGAGAGATCTGAGTCTGTTAATCCCAGGGAGAAGACAGATCAAGGGATATACTGTAGTCTACAGCTATGTAACGGTGAGATGTAGAGAAGACAGACTCTGCTCAAAGATGAATGGTGGAAAGATGAGAGGCACAAGGGACAAGTTGGAACGTAGGAAACTACGCACAAGGAAGATGGGTGGTCAGACACTGGAACAGAGGTCCAGAGAGGCTGTTGGGAGCTCCATTATTGGAGTCATTCAAATCTTAGCTGGACAACTTTGTATACTTACACTTTTTTGAGTACAGACTGGACCAGCTGGGCTCCAGAGGACACACCAAACTACGTGTTGACTATGATTTTGTGATTTTATCTCTGTGGTTCAGCAAACAAAAGAGGCAAATGCTGTACCTTTGCAGATCTCCCATGTGCCTTGATGTTTCACCCTAAACAATTTACAGAACTATCTTGTAAAATGCTGGTTCATTTTACCTTAGAAATGGACTCTGCCTGCTGAAATGATCATTGGATCCTCTTTAGTATGCCTGTCTGATCATGTGGTGTGTATCTTCTTATTGCTGGTTCCCAACCCTAATACGCAGACAAGTATCAGACCATCTCCCCCTTGTAAGAATGAGGAAGACTAAGATGAAAAGATGCAGAGATGCAGAGATGCTCCCAGAGTCATGCAAGAATTTTTGGGGAGACCTGGGAATTCCTGAAATTTATGCTGTTTTTTGTTTCAACTGAAGGAAGTGGACATAATTTTGGAAAGGTAAAGCGCCTTCTGAAAAATCTGTAGCTCTCTCAAATTACCCAAAAAGAGGTAATTTGGGGGTAGATTATTACAGGTGGAAGCATATGACTGCCATGGCCAGAGTGAAGGGCTTGAAAATGGAAGGTAGAAATTAAAGTAATGCATAAGCAATGTGAAAGAAACACCATATGCCACTGCAAATGTGAAAAGTCCCTGTACTATACTTTTATAGAATTAATTTCCAAAGTTTAGCCTCATTTTAAGCATTATATGTTGAATCAGCTAACCAGTCAAAGCTACCATGGACTGAGTGTAACTCTTTCAAAGAGATGAGCTGACCTAGCCATATGCACACATAGCCTCATGCATAAGGCCATATCCCTTTGACTACAAAAGATAATGTAAAAAGCTCTTCAACATATAACACAGTAAGCTTCTTGCTGTTAACTAGCAATGATAAATATTTTGAGTGCATTACCTGGAATATATTTGCTCACTCTCTGAATTCCCACAATAATCTAAAACCTGGATCTGTTCAAATTGCATGTGTGTGCGTGTGGAGAAACCTCAAAAACAGCAAAGTATGACTACTATAAAGTTAAATGCGCAGGTAGTTCTCATCTTAAAGTTTTGTGGTCATGCAGAGATAAGATAATACCTCAGAACAGTTAGGAGGGGATTGGGACATCTATTTGCAGCTCTTCTCCAGCAGGCTCACTTCTTAGGCTGACCTGCTAATAAAGACAACTCCTGGACCATGTAGAGAACTACTGAAGCAGAGCAAGGTGTAATAACCAGTGGCAATATTAATACCGATTGTGAATCACATATTATTTGGGCCAAGCAGTAATATAGAAAAGGCTATTTTCAGTGCTGGCTGAATGAGGAGAAAGAGGAGAAAAGTGCTGATTCGATATGCTGAAAATTCATGGCTTGATACACTGAAGGAATGTTTCTCTTTCTGTGAACAACAGGAAAAAAATAGACATTTCTCACAAACTTACAGATATGAAAAAGGCAGACCAAGATCTCAATAAATACCAGGGTGAAACATCAAAGACTGGTGAATTATTTCAAATAAGATGACGTTGCACTAAGAATTCAACTAAAGCAAAATAGATAGAAACAAAGACTGGTGGGAAGTACAGCCAGGACAATGACAATAAAGCCTAGCGCTGTATTCTCATTTAAATGCCTGTACCATCTGTGAAACATATGTACCAGGTATGTGGGTTGTTAAGGTTATTTATCAGTGTGGGGACTTGTAATGAGGCCCTTGACATTTACAGGACATGGCCTGTCCAGCTTGTGGCTGGAGGCATAAAAACCATCATAGAACAAGGAAAATCACCTTAGTATACTTCAGTGCTTCACTAAGGAAACATAAAGATCCTCTAAAGAGTATGGTCTTTGTACTATGCAGTATTAGTAAACTTATAACACTGCCCATGTAAAAAAAGGAATTTGCACCATACTTTTTTTTATCAGCTCTAAGCAAACAAGACAGCAGAAAAGCTATAGGATAAAGATTTGAAACAGTGCACAAAGCAGCAAAAGCTATAAAATCCTAATTAATATGCATGAGAAAATAATTAGTATGCATTGAAGCCTTGGGAAGAAAGCAGATGCACAAGAATTTTTACTGTAGATAAATGTAATGTGCCTGCTGCTGAATGTAAGATACAGAAGACAACATTTTCTTCTTATTTTTCCTCATGCCTGATGATCTTGCAGCAGTTTGGATGGTAACTAAGTAGTGAACTCATGGAAATTCATGTTTTACCTAGTCCGTTAAATCTCATTTCCAGAATGTGACTGTATGGAGTAGTATCCCTGTGGTATCCCTGTTTTCTGAAAGATACTATTGCTGTATGTTGAGAAAAGATTCAGGCATAATCATTCTCCACATTTATGATATGAGAAAATTGTGGGAAAGGTGTGTAAAAGTTCTGTACTAAAGACCATTAACTAGCTTTGGTAGTCACCATCATTGCAAAAAGTAATAATAATACTTTCCTTTGCTTTCCCTGCTTTCCTTGTCTATCCTGCTCCATTGTGCACATTGTTCATTAGCACCCTTTTTAGGGTGGTTCAAGAGCTCAGTCTTCTAGCCTTTGGAAGAAAAGTGAATAAATCACTCTAGCACCATAAATATCTTTGGAGAAGGCATTTTCCTTTCCCATTCCCAGAAAATTAATGTGCAGACTACACCAGGAATAGATTTTCTGAGCAGCTGCTGATATCTTGGTATTTGAGCTTACTATAGGTATTGGGAGTCAAATATAATCTTTCCCACTTCTCTTGATTATAACTATTGGACCTATAATTAAAAAAGGGTTAAGCCATACTAGCTTTCTTCTCATCTGGCACTTACAGAACATGCTAAGCAGAAATAGGATTTGGCTTGTTTTAAGATCTGAAGTGCAAGGAATCCATTGTGTACGGTAGTAGTGGGAAATTTTAGAAGTAGATACAGATCCAAAGATGCAGTACATGACATAAGGAAATATTCAAGAACTACTTAAAGCTGACTTTTCTGAGACATAGCATGAAAGGGGAAAAAAGGTTTGGTCTATTCTTTGTCATTGTCGAAGAGATACTAAAGAGAAAGCCAATTTAGAGCCAGACTCTAGCCTACACTGACAATTGCAATGATTGATTTTATATCATTTGCAAGTCCTTCTCTTTGAACCCCAAATTAATCCTTGAGGTGAGGGGCTTTCATGGACTCTCTTCTTCTGACGAGGCTGTCCAGCATCTAGCACACCAAGAGCTCAACGTTCTCCCTGCATGACTGATGACAGTGTGATGGAAGAAATGTACAAGAAAGCAGAGACAAAGGGCTCCCATGTAGAGAAAAGAAAGTGATGAAATGCAGTTCCGTGACAGGCTGTATAAGTCTCACCATATTTCTAATTTCTTAGCAGTTCTGGCAGGGGAGCAGCATCACAATCTGAATAGAGGATATTACCCAGTCTTCCTGTGAAAAGCTTTGCCAGTGCCACCCACAGTCCCACTGAAAACCAACTCTGAAACACAATTACTCATCTTGCCAAAAGCATCTTTTCTCTGCAGTAGTCCAAACCTTCCTTCTCTCTCTCCTTGTCATTAAGTGAACATTACAAGCCCATTGCACACTTCCTATTGTTCCCAGAAGTGCATTTCTATTACTGAGTTATACAGCAAGAGTACAAGTAGCCACATGTTCATCAACCATGTTAATTTACACTCCTTCCAAAACCAGCACGTATCTGAAACCTCATCAGTTCCTAAAACAAATTACACCTCACTTCTGACTTATACAAAAATTGAAGCAAATCTCAGCAAAGACTAAATAGCATAGTGAGAGATTTCTAATGCCTGTTTAAAGGTTTTTTAAAAATATGCATATGGCTGCTTTTAACCAGCATATTTCATCATCAGTAACTGAAGGCAAACTGCAGTTGTCAAAATCAAAGAACAAGGACTGTCTTTGTGATATATTAATGTTGTATGATAAATTTGTCACTAACACACAGCATATTATATCTATCTAATCTTTCTGATATATGAGGACACATAGGAGCTGAACTCCACTGTCATTCTTTGTGCTCCTTGAAGTATCAGGAGAAATGTCCTGCTGCTTTGGGGTTCAAAGAATTTTCCAGTACCTTGAAATGAAAATGAAAAAAGGGGAAAGACGAAAAGAGCTATCTCACGGTATTTGTGTATATATTGCAAAGAGTCTGCAAGTTTGATTCAAGTTACTGCCTGTCAGAATCAGATGCAACTGGAGGTGAAGTTCAGTAGCTCTTCCGAACATTACTTACTCTGCAGCTGCTCTTTGAAGAAAAAAAATCTGCCTTTAAATAACAATTGAACAAAAAGACATAGAGTGTACATATTTAAAATCAGTGTCTCTATGAATCATCATCCATGTACTTTGATATGGGAGGTCTCTATTTTCCTTCAGTTTTTGAGTTACCTTTAGAGTCTTCAAACGAACGCTGATGAAGGAGGCTGAAAAGAAGAAATTTGTGCCTGTTGGAGATGTTCCAACCAGACTCAGTTGAAGGACAAAGGATACCTTTTCTGATGTTCCTTATCTATTTCCCAGCACCTGGTGCTTGGTCTCCTTTTCTCTTCAACAATACCTCTGACTGTTGCTACTCCAAGGCACAACCCACTGGAGGATCTGGATTAGCATTTAAGGTTACAGTTACTTTAGGGTTGTCTTTTATTTGTGAAAAGTTGTTCTAAGATGGTGGACAAAATTCCCATCTAGCATCTATTTCTGCCCAAAAATGTATTTTTTTAGGCCCATATTCTATAGGCAGCCCAGAAAGTTTGTGTACAGTTCTGGTGTCCTCAACATCAAAAGGACATGGAACTGTTGGAACAAGTCCAGAGGACTTGTTGGAACAGGCCACGAGGATGATCAGGGGACTGGAGCACCTCCTGTATGAAGACAGGCTGAGAAAGTTGGGGAGAAGAGAAGGCTGCGTGGAGACCTCATAGCAGCCTTCCAGTATCTGAAGGGGGCCTACAAGGATGCTGGGGAGGGACTCTTCACTAGGGACTGTAGTGAGAGGAGAAGGGGTAATGGGTTAAAACTTAAACAGGAGAAGTTCAGATTGGATATAAGGAAAAAGTTCTTTACTCTAAGGGTGGTGAGACACTGGAATGGGTTGCCCAAGGAAGCTGTGAATGCTCCGTCCCTGTGTTCCTGGCACGTGTTCAAGGCCAGTTGGATTGAGTTTTGATGTCCATGGTTTAGTGTGTGGTGCTCCTTCCCACTGCAGGGGGGTTGGAACTAAATGATCTTAAGGTCCTTTCCAACCCAAGCTATTCTGTGATTGTGTGACATGTTAAGAGTGAAACATCTTAAGGAAATCAACGTTTTCAGACTCCATGTCATCACTTTGATGGGGAGATGCTCATATTTAACACCTCTGAAAGTTTGAGACATTTCCTTTTGTGATTAAAAATGGAGGAAAGCCAAAGGAATTTATGATGAGTTTGCTTGTATGATCCAAGACAGCAGTTTTACAATTCTTTTCCACATATGTGGTATGTACTTTTGAGAATCTTGATCTTGCACCTCTAATTTTAAGTACCTAAATGTGAAAAGCTGACCATATGCTTACAATAGCAGATCTCTTAATTCTACATCTCACTGAGTGGGAACATTCACCTGTTAAAAATATTATGTCCTTAGAAATACATTAAGATAATTAAGATTATTCCCTTTTAAGCACAGTGTTCACAACACTATAAATACACTTTGTTTTTATTCTAGCTTGATGACTGCTCTTCACAAGTCAGTGAAATGGAGCTACAAAGTAAGCAACAGAAGTACACAGACACTATTCACTATATCTGATCTGTTGTGCTCACAGAAATTAATAATTGCCATGATTCCTCACTTGAAAGTTAATTTTATAGCATGATTAATAAGGTCCAGAATAGCAGAATTTCAGTTGCTTAAATCCGAAAGGCAGGGACTTGGGACTTGATTCTTATTTCAATTCCCCGCAGACAGGACTTTTTTTCTGACTTACAGTACTGTGTTTGCAGAATAAAGACTTTAAAATCACCTTTAACACCACTTGAACTTTCATGTGCAAAGGCTAAGAAAATTAACAACTTATTTTTTTCAGTATTAAGGCAGGTATTCAAAGGACTAACTGAAGAAAATTAAGTTCCACACCATTGTATTAGTCATCTTTAATTTTATTGCATCTTGAAGCCTTCAATTATTCAGGAATATTTTCTATATCCAGGAAAGGTAACTCGTAGATGCTCTGCAGTTAACAGGTTCACACAAAGGTTACATCAACTGATTTTCAAGACTCACATTTGGAATAAAGATTAATACATGCAAGAGAGGGAGTCAGAACTAGATGATCTTAAGGTTCTTTCCAACCTAAACCATTCTATGATTCTATGATTTATTTCCATAAACAGAGAGACAACATGTTTACCTTCACTTAGTTTATCGTAGGCATTGCATTTATTATTCTGATTGGAGAAAAACTCAGACATCTTCTGGGAGTGAAGAAGTAGAGTAGGTTTTGTTCATTTTCCAGAGTCCAGATGAGGACAGACAAGACTGTAATGGGTATTTGCTAAAGTGGGAGCAGATATTCTGAGCAAGCTCCCAGCAGAACAGGACAAGACTGGCTCCGGCTGTGAATGTTAAGCTGCATTGAGAATCTGGCCTCCCACAGAATCAGCTATGCCATCAGTATTCTTTTTTTCTTCTTGTTACAACTTACGGTATTAAAGTTTAAGAAAAGAGAATTATGTATTTAGAAAGCAGGTACTTGGAAATAAACCAATCCTGGATGGGGAAAAAAAACCTAGTTTTGTGGGGTTTAGTTCTAAAATGCTGTGCCTCTTGGCAAGGTGTTGGGCATAATAAATCTCCTGCAATTCATTTGTGCCTTCCCAGCACAATATACAAAGCATGCTATTGGCTGAACTTAGGGCCCAAGGGAAGAGCTGGAAACTTGCTTGGCAGACCTGATTTCCATACCAGGAATAAAGGAAAAGAAAACTAATTAATTTTACACATAAAAAGGAAATCCATGTCAATACTAAAACAGGAAAAAGGACATTCGCTTAATCTGAGTTCATTTTTCAAAAGGAGAGAAGGGAAGCTTTTACCCTTAGGGCATCTAATACTTAAGTAGATAATTATCCTTCTTCTGCAGCCCTGCTTTATTATCATGGGTCAATGAACCATTTATGAATGAAGAATTTCCCTTCACTTACCTCAAAGCAAAACTGCTGGTTACATTAAGACAAGTTTCCTTTTCTCCATCAGAATTTCTTCCCAGCAGTTTCTCACCCTCTCATTCTCGCACATGCCTCGCCAGCAATTGCTTGTTCTCTATCTAGCTCAGGGCCACAGCTACAAGTATGAGTTTTTGCATTAATCATGGATTCTTCAGCCTTCTGTTAACACTGCACTACTTGCCACTGTGATGCACTGTGAAAAACATGGGCTAAATGCTGCTTGGGAGAGCTTTTGCTTCCATAGCACACAGCAGAGGGAGAGTGTGATGGTTGTGACCAAGACAGGACATCTGTTTTCTCTTCTTAATTATTTCATTAATCTGCTCTGTCATCTGAGCAAGTTGTCTCTGTACCTTTCTCTCTCTTCTATCACATTTTATCTGTCTTATCTGCTTAGATAGCATTTGCAGTTGGTGCAGTGGATGTTTTCCTATTAAGCCATGAGGCTCTTTGCTCATGTGAGGCTGCAAAGCACTCCTGCAATATCAAATGATGCGCCCATAAACCACATTGCTCTGCAAAAAGGATTTTCACTTCCTCCTTACATTGCCAAGACTCATTTACAACTCAAACTAGATTTTAACCATATTTCTATCTTTCAATGTGATAAATAATTCAAAGGCACAATCACACATTGGAGCATCTTTACTGAACTTTCCATCATTTCAAAATAATTCTACAAAGAATAGTGACAGAAATTCTGAATCAGAGCTAAATTAACATAAGAATGTAATTAGGACAACATTCACGTTATATTTAACTATGAATACATAAAAAGGCGAATGTTCAAATGAATGACTGGATCCGAGGTCATTAGGAAAACAACCATCCACTGCAACTTTGAATCATCGTTTATGACTACAGTTTTTAAGTTTTAGTAGGATAGTTTGCAACTTTGTATCCTGCTCAGATTTCAATATGGATAAATGCTCAATTCACCTCAAAATTCTTCTTAAGTTTAAAATTAGATAAACTGTTCATCGCTTTCTGCAAATACCCACCGCAAACACTGCTATGAACTACTACTGATGCGCTTCAGGTGACTGCGTATTAAAAATGCAAGTGAAAGTGAGTCTGTACTTACGTCTATGTGCAGTTACTCCTGAGACAGAAGCAGCTACTGCCATCTGAAATGCCTCAGGGCATACGGCTGCTACTCCAAGAAGGGCAGGAGTCTCCCATATGCCTTTTGTCCTATCTGTCAACCAGGTGGGAAGCCTCAGCCATCTTAGGCTATCTGAAATAGCAGTAGGTGTCTATGTTTGGACAATGGCCCCCACCTTCACAGAGTGGCTTAGCAGAACAAGGGGCTGATACCCAGCAGATGTACTGCATGAGTGAAGACACCATTCTGCCTTCAGAAAGCTTGAACTTTATGTTTCCTTTCTCTAACCACCATAATTAATAACATCATGATTTCTTTACTCATTCTGAACTGCTACTGACTGATGAAGTTTCTATTTTTAAGCTTTGATGTGCACAGCTGTTATTTCCTTCAAATTCTCTGAGTCACTTCACATCATTAGAGTATATGCAACTGGAAAACCTTTACACCTTATTATAATCTGTGATCATGTACTCTCCTCTCTAGATCTTGCAGGAGTCTCTCAACAGCCTTACTTATTTTCCTAATACCTACATACACATACACAAATCAACATGCATACCCTCACACACACTAAAAGCTCCATTAAAGATTCATTAAACAATTAGGAATGTCAGTATTTTTCAAAGACTACCAGTAGATAGTAGACTAAAACTCCAGGTATATTAGTGGAAATGCATAACCATAAAGTAGCAGTAAAGCAACACCGGATCAGACTCAATACCCTCAAGCTGGCCTCAAACCTAAAGGATAACCTATGATTTCAACAAAATCACTCACTCTTATGTATCAGGTACAGCAGACCCCTCCCTGCACAACCTTGGGAGGGCTGTTTAATGCACTGAAGCCCGCGAGCCTCCTCCATAATTCAAATTAACAGCCTCTGCCTGTTGGTCCATTAAGATTGGAAAAGTCCATACTCACAGCTAAGAAAGAATGGTTCAGCAAGTTTCTCCACATCAGCAGAGCAAGGATGCTGAAACACGTGTGCCAGCTGTAGCCCTCAACAGTCAAGGTTGCACACATTAATGTAAATCTCTTTTACTCTTTCATTGTCTTTTTCAATCATAACAACTGGAGTCCTGTGAGACTGACATTCCAATGCACTTACTGCAATGTGCTTCTGCAGTGGGCACTGTCAAACCTCTATACAGTTGTGCCAAGCACAGGTACAAATTCTCAAGGGAATAAGTATTGAAGGATATGCTCACACTGGAGATTATGGGTCACTACCAAGAAATAAGCATTTGTTAGGTGCATAATGATTTTAAGTTGATCAGAGAGGAGAAAGAGCAAAACACATGGCCAACATCCGCATACTGACCACTTCAAATGCAACCTTCCTTCCACTAAAACACAGAGTGGAGGCTGAAATTCAAAGGTACAGTAGTAATTTTTATTTGCTTTATCTGAATTTTGACTTTGAAGCCTAAATTACTGTAATTCTCTATTTAAGATCTAAGACGGACTCTGTGCTCCCTTTAATGGGATTCTGATTAACCCCACAAAGTGCCCATTATAAATTTTCACACACAACTATCAAAG
>JBCJKH010021214.1:23489-33515 GCA_039877255.1 Loriculus beryllinus | reverse complement strand
TGGAATGGGTTGCCCAAGGAAGTTGTGAATGCTCCATCCCTGGCAGTGTTCAAGGCCAGACTGGACAGAGCCTTGGGTACCATGGTTTAGTGTGAGCTGTCCCTGCCCATAGCAGGGGGCTTGGAACTTGATGATCTTAAGGTCCTTTCCAACCTTAACACTTCTATGACTCTTTCTGTTGCCCATACACACACTAGAATAGATTATGGATTTTAATATTTCCAATAATAACAAAAAAATAGAACTCTATAACCTTAGAAAGTTAAAGATGGGAACTGAGATTTTATTGGTAGGAGATTTTTTTTTAGACACTGACAGAACTGCTTTAGCAACACAAACATGGTTATTTCTGAGAGAAATAAAATACTTTGCCATATTTAGTCAATGGTTTTAATTTCAAGATGGGCTAGGTTTTGAATGTTGATATTTTAACTTTTTCCATTTTTTGCTTGTTAGTGCAGGAGCTGGGAAGAGTCTGTGTGCTTTTATTTTATTTTTTTATTAAGTTTGCAACTTGTTTTTTCACATTCTCCTGTCTTGGAAACCTCTGGGAGCCACTGTTTTGAGAGGAACCTTCGCATCCTTTTCTCTGAGGCAGTGGTGGGAGATAACTGGTGTGCAAGGTGTTACAAAGAGATAACTGAGGCAGCAGTAGCCAATTTTTGCTAATGAGGACACATTTCATCTTGTGTTGGAAGAGCGTCCTCCTAAGCACACAGACACACACAGTCTCAGAAGTGTTGGCTGGGGATGCTCCCTCCGCAGGAGGTAACACAGTAATGTGTGGTACTTCTCACATAGCTGACTGCCCCTCACACTGCTTGAAGGTCCAGTCTTGTTTAACTGACTCTTAGGCCTCTGCTGACACTTAGCTTTTCCCTTGCTTCTAATCCCAGGTGCATCACGCCCCACTAACTGCTGATTGGAAAAGAAAGGCACCCAAAGCCCCCTGTGAGACTGACATTATTTTGCATTCATCTTGGTGCCTCCAAATCATTTTGAGATCCTCCGATGAAAGTCATTGCATAAATCCAATGCACTGTATTGTTAAAAGTTTAAATCATGACAGATTTTGAATACATTCTTTTTTTGTGACTCAGTCATGAACGATCACAATTTGCATATAATATTTTCCTTTATTCAGCATACCCTCCTCATCTAATCCTTCTGATGTGCTGCTGTAATAACTCTAAACCTAAATTATAGAAGCAACTGTGGATTGCCTTTCTGTTAGCTTGTGATGAGTAGTATTGATATACTTATAAGCAGGAATAGTTGACAGTTGTTTGCAACGAGCAGGGATAACCCATAATCAGAGGAAATATTTATCTGTTTATGAAGAAGTGCATCCATTTTGCTTTCTCTGTATCCAAAGCTATCATAGCTGCCTAATATGAATATTATTTCCTTGTGCTTATTACTGCAGGGATGAGCTAATATTGGGGCTTCACTTAATAAGGCCCTGCTCAAGTGCTGACAAATAGGCAGTGATGTCCCAGTGCACTTACGGTGTTAAGGAGCAGAACAAACACTCAATGGGAAGGTATAAAATGCAAGCATTAATGGAAAGTGCTAAGCAGTTTTCTGTCTTAGAGGTATCTTTGTTTGCAAAGGACAACCTATTTTTTCTTGGAAACACTATACTATTTATCTATTCAGCTCCTTAGCTGCTGTTTCTGGTTTCCACTGCATAAATCGGCCAGGTGACAGCAGCAGTCCTGAAGAGTCCCAGTGGTGAGAGAGGAGCTGGAAGGCTTGCAGCAGCCTGTGTGTGGCCACGTCTGTCGGGCACTGTCCAGTGAACTGGAAATCCAGAGTACAACTCCATACACTTTTCCTAGATGTGCAGGAATGTAATTCTGCTGTTCTGATGTTGTATACCGGATATTGCAGCTTTGGCTTTATTCAAGCAGATAGCTCTGGTGAGCACTGTCAGAGCCTGCTGGCACCTGCAGGTGTGAAACTCCATCAGTAGTGGGCACTCTGCATAGTTTCCTTTTGGAAAGGGGAAAATTTGTGTCTAAAAGCTTCTCCAGTGTCAACCACCTGCTTTCAAGAACATTTCTCTTTGTCCTATTGTGAGTCTGAGCTGCGGATGATGTTTAGCGTTTTTCAGATACTCATTCATGCTCCCTTTTTGTTTGTTTAAATTACACTCATCCATCTTATCCGTAATAAACCCCTGCACCTCTAAACACTTTGATCCATAACTTCTCTCACATAAATATGGTCATAAACATTTCTACAAGATAACTTGCATGAGGAAAATGACATATGTCCTTACTGATAGGAAGATAAGAGTCTGAGGTAATTGGATTAGTTGTAATAGAAAATGGGTGAGCTGTGGGGATGGAATTCACCCGGGTCTGATTTGGAGTACAGAATATCAGTGTCCTGCAAATCTGATAGCAAATGATGCTTGTTTAGATGGCAGTTGAGGAGGCTTTATAAGTATGTATCTAACACTGAATCTGTGTATCAGCTATAGGATGTAGTGGCCATGCATGTGGCTTGTGGAAACCTGAAGTTTCATGTTCAACCTTGTTAAAGGTGACCCAAGAGTCGGTTCTCTGCAGCCTCTTGACAGCTGAACTCAGCCAGCATTGCCATGATGACTGACTGCCTAGGGCTGTGTTGCCAGTGATGGAGCTATTCCTTCCAAACCCTCTTTACCCTGTTTCACTTTCATTCAATTTATAGTTGTCTCTGATAGTTGAGATTAATGTGGATTTTATTTTATAAGCGCACATGGAGTTCATTTGCAGGGTATTTATTGCTCCAGGCACACAAAGGAGATAAATCACCTTTGAAAGAAAATGTCTTGTTGCACGCAATGGGCTCACTAAGTTTGTCTAAACTCTTAAAAGTTGCCATTTAATCTCTGCCTGGGGTTAAGTCCTGTGAAACTAAGATTGAGCAGTGAAAGAGCAGTAAGCAGTACAGAGGGCAGACGATGCCTGCCTCCTTCATTCAGGAGTACTCACCCCTTACTGCTTTCCACAGGCTCTTAGGCTCCTACTGTATGCTCAGTGGAGACAGATATAACGTGTTTACAGCCCTGTCGGCAGCCCTCTCCTGAATGGAATAAATCCATATATTTATATCTTTACTTATATATTTACATAGGTATAGATCAATGTATTTGTTTTTTAAAAAAACTCACCTACAAATGGCTCTCTATATACAAGGATCACGATTTCCAAAGACAGCTAATGATTTTGGGCAGCATTGTGGAGTGCTCAGCCTAAGACAATGATGTCAACTTCATTGAGACTTTGGGGACGTATCTCAAAATAGTGATGAGTACATTCACTGAAACGCGTTTGTAAATATCACTTATGCCTTCTGTATTGCACCATTTCAGTACCAGTCTGATTGCTTGCATTTTCAGACAGTTGTCCACTCAGGCAAATGTGAATCTACCCATTTCTCTATTTCAGCATCACCCACAAGATAACTAGATAAACATTGACATCCCAATCTGGTGAGGATCTGCCATTTTGGGCTTGCTTTATAGTAAAAAAATAATTTTACTCTCTATTATCAATCAGTCTATTCCTTGTGCTTGTGCTTTAGTGAGTTTTTCTGTCCATTTAGATAAGTGTCAGAAACAAGTGTGCCTTGTGACCTTGCTTAGTAAAAGACCAGTTCTGGGTCATCCAGAATGGCAGCTTCATTCACTACCTTTATGTTCATGTATGTACTTCGCTTTTGCACTTTGTATTTTGAATTGATTGTGACATATTTTAATGCAAAAAATAATTGCTGCTACTGCATACCCAGCATGGGTACTCCAGGGGGCTGTTGCTATGCTTATAAGACTTTCCATAATAATGCTAAGTAAAGACAAGTTTTCACATAAACTTAACAGTTTACTTTTATTTTTCAGCAGTTTACAATGGAAACTCGACAATCTTTTTGTTTCTAAAATTTGTCATGTCTCCAGTCCTGGGTATTGAGATGTTGGAGAAAACCTGGTGTTTATTTTCAGACATTTGTTCATTCAACTGCTTTTGATGAATACCCCAAAATGTCATGTCTGATTTTGTTTTCAGCTTCTCACAGAAAACCTGCCTTTTCCAAGGAGACCTGCTGGATTGAATTAAATAACCATTGGATGAGGGGGTTGTTTCACTGTGATTTAGAGAAGCAGAGCAGGCTCCTGCAGCTCAGAAGAATCAACTCCCTGGTTGCCCAGCACCGTGTGCATTTGTGTCTCTAGGTATTTATGGACACCATATGTGCTTGCAAAGAGAATACTGTAACCTTATTGCTCAATACATATACATTTGAGATGTGTATAATTTCAACCTCTCTGTGCTCAGCAGAACTGGAGAAGTCTCCTAGTTTATCAGACAGGACAAATAGCTAAACATAGGGACTGAAGGGCTCTGATAACCATCATAGATCCAAATCTCTTATGTGCTTACAGTAAAAGCCAGGAGAGAAAAGGCCCATTTCTAAAATAAAACAAAGAAGAAAACAGAAGTATGAGCTGATGTGATAAATTATAGAGGACTTCATGTGGAGAAATCAAATACATCTCTCTAAATATTTTTAGCATGCTCACTTTCCTTTCATTGCTCAACAGGAGGTTTCACTGGTCTCACCTGGTATCTTATTAATACTGCACTGATTGGTGAGCATGCAGGAACTGAGCAGCACTGGCATTTTGGTTAATCACATCTTGTAGGAAATTGTGAAAATGACAAAGGAGATACTTCACAAATGGTGAGCTAACATTTTGCTGAAAAACAAAAGGGTCCGCTTTCACAGCATGTGCCCAACAAATCTGGCACTGTTATGGATCAGACCTATAAGTCAGTTTTCAAATGTTCCCAACTGCATTTGGCATCTGTCTTATTCAGGAGTCTGATCACAAACAATCTTTGCTGCAAATGAAAGATGGAGCTCTTTATGCTTTTGGGTTTGCTTACTTTCCTTTCATTTTGTCTTCTACTTTTGCCCTTCTTTGGATCTTCATATTTCAGAAGACTATTTTTGATCAATCTAATCCTTCTGTAGTGACTAGTTATTTCCTTATTTTGAACTAAAATTCTGTCTCATAAGCAATTCCCTATAGAAATGTTCATTTTGGTCTTAGGCACTACTTGGATTTTTCCTCAGGGATGGAATGTTATTTTTCCTGTTAATTCTGTTTAAACTGCTGACACTAATACTCTCTATAAAACTTGTTGTGGGCCCTGCTCTGTTTCTCGTATATATTTGGGATTAAGGAGAATTTATCATCATGTGGTCTTAAAGCAGCTTTTTCATAAGTCTTGAGTACACTCTCCTGTCAGGTGAGTACTGATTATATATCATAGGAGAAAAAGAAAAGGTTTGAAAAATAGATGTAAGAGTGAGAAACATCTGAAGGCTTGAGATGAACAGTTAGGAAAAGAAAAATCAGCTTCCATGGAGAATAATCAAGTGGATGACGCTATTTGTCTGGATGGAAGAAGCCGTGGCCTAGGAAGTGCCCAGTACTGCTCAACAAGGTCATGGCCAGACGAGATGGGATGCCTGATCTCACCTTCCACTGAAATTCAGGATTTGGAATCTGGGACTTCATTCAGTGGGGCTGGGGACATACACAGCAGGAAGAAGAGTCACTTGCTCAGAGAGCTCAGTGCATAGGCACACATACTGCATACATAAATATCTTTTGGAACACATGTCAAGCTGAAAATCCACTCTTTGAATCAAATTTTTTTTTTTCAGACCAAGTGAGACACCTGAAAATGGAATAATCTCAAACTCAGTCCGTACTGGCCTGGCATTTCCACTGCTTTTGGGAGAGGTAGTAAACTCACAAAGAAGTATTTTATGCACTGCTCTTAAAGTGATTTCAAAGGCAATGAATCATTGAAGAAAACAAAAAAAATTGCACTACTACTCAGTGATCTCTAAAACACAGAAGTAGAACAGAAGTCTTTGTGTTTTGCGAAGAGGAAAATATCAGAGGTTAGAGATGGAAGTTGCAGAGAAAAATTCATTTTAGGGCAAAAAGGAAGGTTATTCTAAATACTGCTGTACTAAAATGGATATTACCACAAGGTTGGGAACTGTTCAGAATTTATAACCTTGATAGTTTCAACTACAGCAATATATATATATAACTGGATCAATTTTTAATATGTGTAACTGCAAATCTGGCAGAGATAAACCCTTCAATAAATCACAGGCTCAACTTCTTGTTTGGAATTAACAGTCGTTTCATTAGATTTTACCTCAAAAAGAACACCTTGGCATGATTTAATGTTACAAATTATGAACTATCACAATTGGTCACTGAAAATGTACCGTTGAAAAATATATTTTAAAAGTAAGCAAATGTAAGCAAGATGTACAAGCAAATGTGTAACCAATGGGTTACGCATTTCATTCCCAGGAGACCATTTCACACTGGGAACTGTCACACTAACTTGTCAGTGTGATCTAACCGTATGAACAGGAACATAGAAGTTGGTGGTTACAAGACAGGTGGTGTGTGACCTTGAGAAAGACAATTCACCTCTGCATTGTTTTTTCACCTGTAAAACAGAGAGCAGGGGAAAAGTAATGAAGATCTCCTGGGGTCTGCACTAAGTCAATGTTTGTAAAACACTGAGGTTGTAAATGAAAAAGGTGCCAGAGAAGTGTTACAACTTAATTTATTTTTAATTTTTTTTTTTTTCAAGCAAGGGTCAGATTCTCAGATTTGGCCTTTTTAGGTTGCTCCTGTGTGGCAAAGAGATTGTAAATAAACCCTCACAGCACAGCTAATAGGAATCTTTGCACGCTGTAAACTTTATTTATTTCTGATGCAATTTTGTCTGTACAGAAACATCCAGTTAATTTTTTTACTTGTAAGTTAATAGAAGACATATGATGGAGGTAAAGAAAATCTTTATAAGAAAACCAGAGTTTCTCCATTCTTGCATAAACCTGCCTCCCAGTGTATCCATCATACTGGCTGCTCTAACCAGCACTGTAGCTTACTTGTTCTTGTGGCATTATAAAGGCCCTAAATCATCAATTTCCATTGCTATTTCTAAACTCCTTGAACTAGTCATTGACACTAATGACTTCAGCACTGGCTGCTGCCTTAGTTGACTTTGATTCTTGCATAGACAGACAACCCTCAAAAGCATTCAACATTTTTAACATGTTGCCCTTTCCAGCCTTGCAGGCTCCAGCTATAATTTCCTTTCCTGCCTTATCCCATCAGCAAAATTTCCACCTTAAACATTGTTTATCTCTGGAGCCAAATTGCTGCACATGTAATCTTCTCTAAATATATGTAAAATTTAGTTTTACTTAAAAAATGTCTCTGGAGTACTGTTTTTGTTCATATTTATCTACATACGAGGTTTGGGACATGCAAAATATTTGTTTTCGTAATCATAAACGATGAGGTGTTAGCCTGAGGGTTCATAAAGCAATGATTTGTAGAAGAACAAGATTGTGTCATGAAGAACATCCTAGTAAAAGCAGTATGGATTCAAACGTCTCATGCAAGGTCTGCTGCCACGGGGCACTGCAATGCTGAATTGTTATCCTTCCCCTCGTTCCTCTTTGTTGAGGACATTGCCTGTTCCAGGAGCATCTGTAGTCCCTGTAGACTGCTCAGTTGTGATTCATATTCCCCTCCAAAGGAACATAATAAATAATTAAAAAAAAGTCTTCTGTGCTTGATTAGTGCTGGGTGTCACGGAGCCCAGACTGCTGGGTCATATGCTTTGAGTCTGCCACCTCTTTTTTTTCTTGCAGTCATAAAAAGCCTTTCAGAAAGGCAGATTTAATAGCAAAACATCATTGAAACATGGGCTAACTCCCATTGCGTAATTGTAACCTCTGTCTGTGGGAGTTATTAGCTAGGACGACAGGCTTTGCATTTATTTATTCTTCCAGTGGCAGTGAGAACATCAGAGTGCAAAGGTCCCTAGGGGACTGCTCTATCTCATTCCTAATTGGGGTATTTAATAGTTTCTACCGCAAGCCTTTTAAGGTTGAATGTGAACTGTGTCCTATTAGCCAGAAACCATGGTTCAGCAAAGTGACAGTCAAATCTTTTAGAATGGTATTGTTATTTTTAATATACTGGCCTAAGGCTTCTGGGTATAAAAAAAGGAGAAATAATTGCTTAGTACTGGGAGAGTCAGGCACAATTTAGGATTCTTCCCTGATTTCTGTATTGTATATCCAGAAGAATAACCAGAAGTTAGATTTGTACATACAGAAACAAATACCCTTCTTTTACAATTGGCTCCTACTCAGAGAAAACCTGTCAGCATGTTCTATGAATGTATTTCAGCCGAATGCAGCCTGGAAACACCTTAGTGATTGAATTCCCCTCCGTCAATATCTGGTCTCCAGGGGATTCCCTCACCCTTGCACTAAAACTAACCGGGCAACCTCCATAGCCTGAGTTCAAAGCTCTCTCCCCATTCAGTGCATTTCCAGAACTCAAGTGGGGTAAAGTTTTTTACAAGACTGTGCTGTTTTGCTGTCAAGGATGCTGGCCTTTTGTTCCAGCTTGAATATATGTTGCAGAAGACCAAAGAAGAAGGCTGTAAGTCCTCCAAACATTACCTGCCTGAGGTTGCTCACCAAATAGGTTAAGACTTAATTTTCAAAATAAGCATGACTTTCACTCATGGTGAAAGTGATTTACAGAAAGAGAAAAGAAAACATAATGAAAAAAAGCTCATTTCATTCTCTCCTGCCTCAATAAGCAAAGCTTGAGAAACCTCTATTTCTATTTTGTGGGATTGTTACAATTAGTTACGTATCAGGCATGTGCAGACACTGCCTCAGATATCAACATATTTTTGCTGGGTGTCTTCTTTATAACTCCCACAAAAACTTTGTAAAGCCCAAATTGCCAGCCTGCAAGATGCTTTGTGCTGGCTGGTATTTCCACCCAGGTATTCTCTGGAGGACAGAGGGTACCTAAAGAAAAGGGATAAAAAGGACTGCATTAAGGCAAGAATTACAGACCATGATCAAAACCATAGGGTATTTAAGGTATGGATTGAAAGTATAGTAAATCAGACCCATCCTTTATTCAGCACAGCTTATTCCTTCTTTTGATGTATGTTTTATCACAGCAGTAAGCATTCAACCAGTCACCTTTATTCCCACTTTTATTGTAATGCCTTTATTTGCCAGTCAGTGTGTTGTGCCAGATTTTGTGGTGTATCTGAAACAGAAGGTCATGGTATAGATGTCTGTCAAAGCAGTGAGGTCACGTGGAAGGACGTGGCTATTAATTTTGAAGAAGAGTGTGTGCGCATGGCAGGAACAGCCAAACAGATGGCCTTAGGGAAAGAGGACATACTGAGGGTCAGATCTTGACTGTGGCAAGCATATAGTCTCCATGTAGGTGAACAAGAGTTTTTTAATTAACTTCAAGGGGAATGGTCTAGTCTTCACTCTAGAAGGTCACAATTTAAGAACCCATGCTATTGTCCAGCTGCTGCTATGTGAGGCAACATACAGAGCAATCAGCTTTATATATATTGTCCTATTTCAGCCTCATGGATCACCTCTTACCCACAAACACTCCAGAGACTGTATTATTGCAGATTTGTGGAAAAGAATATGAGACAACTGGTAAGCAAGCAAACTGTCCTGAGATGTGATACGTTAAAAAACAATATATCCTCTTGCATTGTTCAGCGCCTGTCTATAAATCTTTCCTTGGCAGGGTTATTAAGAACTACTGGCTGAAGCAGCACTGTTGTTAGCTGAGATTCTTGCTGTCCAATGAACCTGTCAGCCAAGTTACAGGAACAAGTATAGGGAATCAGGAGTCTTTTTGGCAAAGAGAAAGAGTCAACATTGATTCTTCCAGCTCTGCAGGTTCCTTTCATACTCTGCCCTTTAGTGTGTAGTCAAGGCCTGTCTCAGACATGTTGAGGTCCCGTTATAACCTTGTAGGTTGTTCAGCATAGGAGGAAGAAGGAGAGCCCTGCACAGCCACATCTTCTCTGACTTCCATAATTTAAGACTGTGTAAGACTGTCAAAATTTCAGACTT
>JBCJKH010021214.1:0-12355 GCA_039877255.1 Loriculus beryllinus | reverse complement strand
AGGGTTAGGGGTTAGGGTTAGGATTAGGGTTAGATTAGGGTTTGGGTTAGGGTTATTGGTTAGGGTTAGGGTTAGCGTTAGAGTTTAAGGTTTAGGGTTACGGTTAGGCTTAGGGTTACGGTTAGTGCTTAGGGTTAGGGTTAGGGCTTAGGGTTAGGGTTAGGGTTAGGGTTAGGGTTAGGTTAGGGTTAGGGTTAGGGTTAGGGTTATGTTCGGGTTAGGGTTAGGGTTAGGGTTAGGGTTAGGGTTAGGGTTAGGTTTGAGGAGGCCCAGCAAGGCCTCATGTGTGGTCTGGTGTCCCAAGCTATGGCAAAGGGAGGGTACTGGCAAAGGAAATGCTCTCCTGATGCCAACTACAACTACGTTTGTCTTTGCTGCTTAAGCTGGATCCAACAGTTCCATCCACAGTCATGCTTAACACTCCTGGACAACCATTAACTGTCTCCTTTGCACAAGATTTCCAGCTGAGAGAATACAGCATGCCCTGGGACTCCCAGCTCCCAGACATCAAAACATCACTAAATTGAACAGATGAAAACAAGGACACTGAGAAGGAAGAAGATTCTGCTTCCCTCCTGAGCAGGCATCGTGAAACAGGCTGTACCTAAAAGCCAGACCCTGCAGTTGTGTGTACAGCAGGAAAAGGCAATAGTGCTGCTGAGACCTGGGCAAGACTGGGGGTTCAGATATGTACATTGTGTGTATGGTGATCCAGATACTAACAATAAGGGCTGTATTTTCTTTTCATTACTGTCCAAAAGCATTCTTGGAGTAATACTATTTCCAGCACTCAGACGCTCAAGAGACAGCAGCCCCAGGATGGACTACAGCTGGTGTATGCCTCAGCAATAAATAGGGACTGAAAATGGACCCAGTGCTTGCACCAGGGGCACAGAGGCACAAGGAAAAGATAAAGGAAAAGATAAAGATGCCCTAACTTTACCCCATCAGGCACTCCAAAATTGCAGCTGCACACCAGTATGCGACTGCTGTGCACGCTCGGGTAACTCAGAGTTTGGAGGATGCTGGCAGAGGGTTTTAAGCAGACAACTTCAATCATGTCCTCAGGATGATCTTTATTTACTTTGAGCTTTACCTGTTATGGACTTAGGTTCTCAATCTGTATGAGTGTGATCACTTTCTTCCCTGCATTTGGGAATAGGGAACGAGTGTATCACAAGCCAGCAAATGCGGTCTTTCTGTACTGAATTTTTTGCTTTAGTGAAACTTTTCAGCATCCTCAGTGAGATGTTCTTGAACTTCTTGCATTTTCCAGGCTCTTAAAGACACTGTGAATTACAACATAATTGAAAAATGAGTCTGTTTCTTTGAAATGAAGTGTAACCAATAGCCCTGGTCTGCTGACTTAATAGAGAAGCTTAACATTATTATATCTATATTAATAACAAGGCCAGTCAGCCATTAGCAAAAGGAGTTCATTCACTGCAAGTTCATTCATTGCATCTGATGCTTTCCAGCTTGCTTTTTTCATGGTAAGTGAGTGTTCCTTGTGCTCATTTTCTACTTGGATAATTCCCATTAGCAAGATAAACATATGGGTGAGAGATTCTATTTTCCTCTACTTCTAAATAAGAGCTGGTAGCACGATAATGATAGAAATAATATCAGTTGGTGACAAACAAAAATACAAAGAGAAGGACTCATACAGAAAGCAGTCTGGTGCAGAAAAGCAGAGGAAGATCAGGAGGAGAGACCTGGAGCCCTGACCCAGAGCAGTTCAAGCCTTTTTAGCAACTCACCCCAAGTTAAAAGACTTGCTAATGGATAGCAGCACTGCAGGCCCAGGACACAGAGACAGACAGCTGAACTCACTGGAAGCTTATTGTGTTTAGCTTTATAGCAAGATCCTAACTGAATCAACATCAGTCACATATATTCCCACTGGTCTTTCATTCTGTCCTGCAATCTTGTTTTGAATAAACATCTTGGTGTTTGAGAGACATGTCAGACAGCTTGGATGTATTTCATTGACCAGATGCACTTAATATAATCTGCTTGATATGACACTGTGAAGGATCTATTCCATTTTCCTTGTCACTGGCAGATAACGTATACTTAGCAGGTTAGCTCACCTACCTATAAAAATATCTCTGCTGGAGACTAGGTATTATCAACTCAGCGAAGACATGTTTTGTGGTATATAATAATCTCACCTCTTCCCCTTACAAAGCTGCTCTGGGGTTAGCTTTTTGGTTCTGGGCTGCAGGACTTCATTATGCCTCCTCCTTCTCCATGGGTACCAACCTGCCTTGCACATAGTCAGGCAGCACTTTTGTTTCATTGATTATCACAACTAAATTAAACTCATCTCGAAGCTTGTTGCCTGTTCCAGACCTAAAGTATGATCTGCATGTTCAAAAGCTTACCTGCCTTTTCCAGCTCTATCAGTTGCACTGAAAAAATTAATTTCTACACCCTCCTGCCTTGCTTACATTAGCCTGAAGCAGAACATTGTGAAGTCTGGGAAATGGCAGTTTTTAAGGGAAAGCTATTCAGTTTCTGATGTGCAAAATGCGAATGAAACAAAACAAAGTGCAGCTTTCTTTCTTGTCAAATAGGCAACAATTAGAACTTATTTTTTCTACAAGCTTTCTTGGAAATGGATTATCTAAATCTTCTGCCTGCAAATCAGTATACCCTCTACCAAGCAATCGCTTCAGAGCCAACAAGCATTCAGACTCTTAATGCTTACCACAGTTGCTAAACACCAGGCTGATACAGCTTTTTTACTGGTGATTACAGCTGCCTGAACACTGCAAAGACCATTTGTAAATACCTGTGAAAGCCCCCAAAAGCTGCTGGATTCATCCGTGTTCCTGGTCCATACACTACTTACTTATTTTTTTTCAAATACATCTAGAAAATTTACCCTCTACTTTATAATTGTTGGAGAAACAGATTTTCATGACTGAAGCTCAATCCATACAAAAGACTAAAGCAAAGGACAATGAGGTCCTGGTATGTTAAGGCTTCTGTGTACTACAGTTGCAAAAATAATGCTGAGTTGTTGATATGCACACTTATGGATTACAACACAAAAGAAACTTTAGGAAAAAAAAAATCCAACCAACCAAACTTCTGAATTTGTTAAATTTGTTCAATTAAAAATTGGGGTTTTTTGTTTTTTCTTTATTTTTACTCATTTTTTGGTAACAACTATTCCTGGGAAATGCACGCAGACAACAAAAATAGACTCAATCCAGTGGTGACAACAGGTGTTTTTAGAAGGTTTTTAAAAGTCACTGTTCGGAAAAAACCCCAAACCACAGATAATAGTGCTAATTATTTTGTAGGGCCAGTTAGATTGTTTTCCTCCAAACAGTTTGTAAAAGGATGATGTTTCAGTCAGAGCATTTGGACAAGGTCTGCAGTAACATTTTCAAACTCCGCTTTTCCCCCATGCAGCTGGCTTGCTGCATTCACCCCATGGTGGCTGGCTGCACTGTCCTGGATGTAATCTTGTTTGCATAGTCAGCTACACACAAACCCAAGAGTTACTCTACTGTATGAACAGGGTATTCATTATTCGCTACATCCCATTTAAAGGTCTCATTATCCCAATAAAGAAACAAAAATGACACAATGTGACACAGCCGAACTGACAATAATTACCCATTAGCCAGAACATGGGCTACCAAAACAGCCCAGAAAATAATAACTGGACTTTTCTTAGGAAGAAAAGGAGCTTTATTTTAGTCTCAAGGTGTTTCTGACCAGTATGCTTGCATAAATATGAACTAAAGTAAGAGTAGGAAAAGAAGGAAGAAACTAATGTATCTGCATCAAGACAATGAGGCTACTATGCCAGAAATCCTTGGTAGAATTCATCCAAGCCTGTCCTAAAGGTGGCACATAAATGTTAAGCAACAAAAATTGTTCAAGGACAGCTTTTGTTCCCACATGTCCTGGGGTCACACCATGCCAATTCAGCTGATATACAAAGTCTTGCAGACTCTTGATAGTTCATTCAAAACACATTTAGCAGCATCTCCAGTTTGGTGTGCTGAGCTGCTCACACTGGTAGAGACTCTGCACAGAGAACAGGATCTAGTGCAGGGTATGACACAGTGGACCTCTATTTGTATCGATTTTACCCGGTGATAGAGGTGGGACAGTCAGGTATCTGTTCTGTTTCTCTTAGTGAGTATCTTGACACCACGGCCACTAGATCGCACAAAATAGCAGGTGTGTTTAAAATCTTGGAACAACCTTCTCTGTCAGAAATTCTTTTGTCAGGTTAGCCCTTCGAGTGTCATGGCAGGATGACAGTCTTTAACATGTTGCTGATTCTGAAAACAAGCTAGGCTAATAATAGCAAATCCCTACAAACTACAAGTAAATCAAATTCCTGAAAATCATGAGAAATTCCATGGAAAATAAAGATTCTGCTGAAAGGATATTCCCACTTGCTGACCGCTTTTACTATCCGTTGGCTACTCATGCTAGTGAACAACTCTGCTCTCTTCTCAACACTTCCATATCTGGAAGAATGGTATATAAAATTCCTTCTGTTCTTCCACAGTCCTCCAAATCTTAAATTGTACAGAGATACACATTGTTTCATTGCTATTTCTTATTTGTTTCTCTTTTCTATCTTCTGAGAGAAAGTTGTATCATTACATAGTCATTTATCTCTCTCAACATTTGCCGTAATGCTCTGCCATAGTCCAGCTGCAGAAAAAGACAAATCTGTGGGGATGTTTGTGTGTCTGGAAGGAGATCTGACAGCTTGTGAGTTATCTAGGCCTGAAAAGCTGACAATTGAGTTCTAATATTTGAAGTGAATATTGCTGGTTTCATTGCCAAATAAATTTTTTTAAATGTTTGGGGAGCTGATGGCATACTTCTTTTTGTGGACAATATTCTTCCTCCTTTCCTTGCCTTTCATTATTTATAATGCCTGGTATTGTGCCCCTGATGTTCCTGGTATCCATTTATTGGAAAACAGGAAAAGGTTACTTTCCATAATAGCTTTTTCATGTTGCATAAGGTAGAGTACAAAATGACTGCTTTTTGGCCAGGAAAAAAAGAAAAATGTCTCTATTGCCACAGACCACTGTCTGCATTTTACAATACTATATATCTCTCAGCAGCTGCAGTCTAGTGTAGGGATTGCCATTCTTCAGCAATATGAAAGTGTCCTTAAACAGCTGGAGATAAGCACATTCAGAGCCTTACTGAGAACACACCACAGTATTTCCATTGGTAATGAAGAAAACATCTACAATGCTTTACAGCTGAAATGAGTTTCACTGTGAGCTAAAGATACCAACAACCAGGAAAAAATATCACGTCAGGTGGGCACTGGCCTCCTGAAAGCACAGTGGTTCTTGTCCTTACACGTTAGCAATCAAATTCATCCCTGTGACATCTCCATCAGACACAGATGCTTACTTGCACCTGCAAGGGAAGTTTCTCATTCCTGGACCTGATACCAAAATGTTTTTGAACCAGGGAGTGGTGTAAGACCGTAAAGAGCAGGAGTACTACATGATATGTATGATATGGACAGGTAAGAATTACGCAGTTGTTGCATGCTTTTTTTTTTTTTTTTTTTTTTGTATGTCATATGTTTGTTTTGTTTTTTATTTTAATCTCTTGCTTGCTGAAGTTCTGGTTCCTGTGTTTACACGGCAACTTTTGTCAAGGACTGCAAGAGACAACATGCTGTGCAGCAACACTGTGTGAACATACGCTGCATATGATGCTTCTGAGAGCAGGGCTCATGGCAGAGTCTGGATTTGAACACCTCCCCTCCGGTTGCGTACAGGCTCCTGTGGAGAGCTGTGGTGTTGCTGAGGCTCATGGAGCTCCTGCTTTGGGCAGGGAAAGAGAAGTCCCCTTGGCCACAGCTGGGCTACCATCATGAGTAAGGCCAAATGGGTTTCAGCATCCAAGAATAGGGCAAGGACCCCATGACCACCTGCCCCAAATTTACTCTTTCTGCAGGAGTTAAGAAAGGAACAAAAAGATGACTTGGACGTTATTGTGCTCCCCTGATCCTAGGCTGCTGTGGTACAAAAAACCTCCTGAATTGGCTTTACGTGCCACTGGCTACAATAACATTGGTAGCAACTGAAGAGTCTACTGAGCAAATAATGGTGGCTCCTACCACTTCCTTGCTCTGACAACCTCCCACGTGGTTGCCTGGCTGGAGTAGGAACAACACTGCTGAGTTCAGACCATTTAATCATTTTTACTAAAGTGAATTCTAACATGACACATAGAATCATAGAATCACATCTTTCCGTCTTTTTTTCCATGCTGAAGAAATACAAAACCACCCTACCTCGGTCCCTTTTGTAAATGTATCTGTGGTGTTTGGCTCACTGAGACAGATGGAATGACCTACAGCCAAACTTTGGGCTACACAACCAGCTCTCACAAAGGTTATTGGCTGTTTTCCCTTAGTGGGCACTGCAGCACTGGGGCTGGCATATGGGTTAACAATGCTCTGGGCTCTTCAGGCCAGCTGATGACAGAAGATGCATCATTAACCTCCTCCCTCAGCAACGAAGTTCCCCAATCCCCATGCTCTGTGGCATCAGCCTCCACAGAGGTGTGCAACGGGGAATTGAAATGAGGTGTCTGAGTGAAATCTTTGCTTTCTCTCTTGTGTTAAACTGTTCCATGTGTCCCACTGCCCTGAGGGCAGGTTGATGGTACATTTTTTATTTGTGATCCTGTGAGCTAAAATGGGAGGTAATGAAGCTGTAGCTGCATTTACATGAACAAGCCACCCATTGAAAAGCTTCAGCATTTTCAAAAATCCTGATTGAAGAGGTGGACTTCACTTCTAGCTCCAAGCAGGCAAAGACAGCAAATAAGCCAGAGCATCTCTCCTCCCACACTTCTATTGGGAGAATTTTTTCATAAATTAAAATTAATGTATTTTTTCAACTAGGTCAGTGGAATGTAAATGTTCTGTTCCAGGGAGGATTATACATCATAACTCAGTTAAGGGATGCACAGCGCAGATCAGTCCTGCTGCATTTATCAAAGCCGAGCTGTTTGGAAAAGAAAGCAACCAAAGTTTTTGTACCAAAAGCTTCATTGCAGTAGCTAAAGGCTCATGGGGCTGAGGATGGATATGCGTCTCACTCCTGGGAAATCTCAAAATCCTTGGCTTTTGTCTATGTATCAAAGTGTAAATAAAATGGGACAGCAGACACAGCCCTATCGCAGTGTTTTCTAGCTCCAGCGGGAACATGCCTCCCCTGTGTTTGCAAACCAGGCAGAGCAGCTGGAGATTCAAGAGCAAGCTGAGCAAAATCAAATTTGTACTGCCCCACAAACATGTAGCTTGGCTGCTCCTGCTGCCAGGCCCACATCTGACTGCAGTTAGCTGTGTGTTGCCCTTAACAGCTCCCTACTTTGTTTCTGCTTTAGACCCCATAGTCAGCCCTGGATGGAGACACCGTGGCACTGAACTAGCGCATCTGAACCCTTGATGTGATCTGCAAACCAGCAAACAAGAGAGAATATAATTTTATATGTGTCTTCCTCTGGCTTGAATTTTCTTCTGGGCCCCAGATCTGCAAGCACATATGCACTCAGATGCAGCGAAATTAATTAGCCACCCTGACTTCCAGCCACAGTGGAGAGAGGCTTCAGAGGTAAGCAGGCTGCTTTCAGAACTGGACTGGGGCATTCGTTTTGATGGGCTCAGTACTATATATTCAGGTGTAAGAAAAAATGCTGTGACTATAATACAACAGCAATGTAAAAAAATTCTTCTCAACAAAATAACATTTTTTCATGATGGATGACACTTTGAATTATGTTACCTCCCCTCAGATCAACCTCATCTCTTCTAAGAAAGCATTATAACTAGATCTGAGTTGCAGACTTCCTTTTGTTAGCACCAAACCAAAATTGCTATGCATGCAGAATAGCCCCAAACAAACTTGTAAATAGCAGATGGGAGGAAATGGTACTTGTTTTCACATGGTTCTAGTACACCCTCTTCTTGTCTCACACTGCACAATCATACCCAGGATGTATTTTCCCATTCCTTCAGATAACAAATGCTCTAGTGAACGAGATGAAATGTCTTTTTAGTTCAGAGTGGCACATATGCTTGTGCTCATGTGTTCCCCTGAACTGGGACCTATACCAACACACTTAAGGTTATACTTGTAGTGGGGAAGGTAACTTCAGCAGGACAGCAACCTGTGTTTTGACTCTTCCTTTTTCCATTTACTTTCAGTGCAGGCAGCTCTATGGTCTACGGGTCTTTCTCTGATAAGCAGATGCGAAGCTTTGCTTCAGCCAGGCTGGCAAACTGGTAATCCACTGGTTTCTTCTAGTTTACTTTATGTCATCTGTCTGTGCTAGAACAAAAAGCGATTACTAAATTGAGGGTTGCCACAGCTGAGATAAAGTATTTCTCGTACCACCCTCTCTGTCCTTGCAGCCTGGCTCCACAATATACTTCATGAAGAAAATAATACAAATTCTGCCTAAGTATTTGAAGTATAATACAAAAGCCTCATCAGATATAAAAGCCTATTAGATTTTGTTGCTAAGGTGCAAATTGCACTGCAAATAATAGACATTACGCTACTATTAGAAACAGCTACAAATACTTCTCATTCACCATGAGCCACTGATTATAGAATTTTGTGAGTGAAGTGCTACTTTAAAGCATCATTTATCTGGACTAGTTTCTGTGGTTCCCATGATGGATCAGGCTGGGCTTCTTAATACCACTGCCTTGCATGTAGAGCTCTGCACATACATGGCAACTTGATGCACAGATTACACTTACGCAACAGCGACAGGCTTTCTTATGTACCAGGTCCACTGGGGGGAGGAAGAAAAGAAGGCAAACGATCGACTTGGCATCAGACTTGCAAAAATTGGTTTGGCCACATAACTTGGACAAAATATTCTTATTGGTGTTTGTCATAAACAAAATATTAATTTTGTTTCTTTATCAGTATTCTCTCTGCAAAAGATGGCTGAAGAGACTGTGTTAGGGCCAGCAAACATCCTTCTTTCTTTTTTCTTTTGTTTTTACTTCAGCATATTGGTATCCTATTCTAAGTCCTTTACATTCTGCAGGAGCACATACCAAACCCTGCTGCCTTCCATCAACACCCACATATAGGATCCCAGTGGACACAAACACTGTGATATCCCAGACAAGCAGAGTGCTCATCTGCTCCAAGTACCCAGCTCTTGTTTTCTTAGCAGAAAACCTGTGGGGCAACCTAATTTGGTACCTGTAGAAATCCATGTCCAGTTCAAATTTGGCTTCAGTGGGAGTAACAAGCCCAGAACTGCTGTAGTGAACACCTGAGTTCCATCAGAGCTTGCTTCTGATCACTGGTGCTCTGCTTAATATTGGCTCTGTGAGTTGTTCAGTTTCTTCACGGCAATATGTACTGCCGATACCAATTTCCTCCGCAGCTCTTCCCTGGTGCCTTATGAACGCAGGAATGGTCCTGGAGAGCTGGACTTGAGCACCTGGAAGACGCTGAGCGCACTCTGGCACCATGTAACTGAGGGCACTTTGAGGCTGCTCAGGGCTTTGCGCAGGCACCTTTGAACCTTTTATCTCGTTCAAGGCAGGGTGTCCTGAGCGCAGAGGCTCATCCTTTCCCCCGCAATGCCCTTGCCAACCCCGCAACGTTCAAGGAGCGGTGCCTTGCCGAGCGAACAGGGCCGTCCTGCCGGGCTCCGCAGCGCGCTCTAGCGGCAGTGCCGCGGAACGGTCCGGGCCCGGCCTCAAGCAGCGCCCTCTGCGCCGGCATGTGAAACCGGGCTGGGAATCAGTGAGACCTTCTCTTTCCGGAACGGCGTGATCCCGCCCTCACCAGCGTGTCGGTTATGGGGACTGAGGCTCCATGGTACAAATACTGTCAGAGCACCACATAGGAAGGCGCATGGACAGAGGTGGCTATTCACTGGAGCAGAGGGATGTGATGGACAGGTATTTTTCCCAGGGTCATGGTCACTTACCTGTGTCAGCACAGCCTGTGAATCAAATCCACCACGCTGAAAGGGAGACCCTGACATACTGGCTAAGCCTCAAGACGCTCAGCAGAAGGCCACATGTTTGGGCACCATCAGGGCAGAGATGATGGCAGCAGCCAGCACTGCAGACAAGTGCCTGTTTCTCTAGTCATATGATAACCATTGATTCTTCTAAGGAAGTTTCTCCCTCCACCCACCTTACAGAACAGCAAGGCTCCTCATCCTCAAGTGGCTTGGCAAGTGCAGCATACTGTTTTAAATATACTTCCCAGCACTCACCTCCCAGGGACCCTTCTAGGGGCTTCCAGGGTAACCCTCAGCTGCAGCTGCAGCTCTTGTCAGCTTTCCACACTCCTTTGAGGCATAAAGACAACTTCAGACAAGAGTATTTCCAAAACTGGGATGGAGAGACGACAGTGAACTTGGTAGAGGCTCTACTCCCTCAAGAAACTGCTGTCTACAGCAAAGGTGGCTAAATGCTCCAACCTATGAGTAATATTAAAGTTATGAGTCAAAACAACAGACAGTGCACAGAAGATTTAGAGGTCTCTCCAGAGTTTTTGATAGGCCTCCTTCATGAATAATTCAACCCAGCTAGGTTGGACACTGAGCCTGCCTTCCAGCATCCCTCCAGAAAGGACACTTGTGGCTGGAAATGTTCCCCAGCCTCCCATACTGCAGATCATCAAGAGAGTTTGAAGAGCTGGTCCAAGAAGAGGGGTGTAGTTTGTCAGCTATTTCCAGCTGTCATTATAGAAAAGATTTTTGTTTGTTTGTTTGTTTGTTTGACAGTACTGATCCATCTTATTTCTAACTTTGATTCTCAACAGAGAGAAACTAAAACGGTTGTTAGGGTTAGCTTTTTCCATCTATATCAGTGTTACATATGAATAACATACATAAGTGTGTATAAGTATGGATCTGAGGGTAATTTGTGCTGCACAAATAGTCTGAGCCAGGACTGCAATGGCACAGAAAAACAGTACGTTAAAGCCTCTGTGGCCCATTAATGTGAGAAGGGGAAGGAGATCAAAGACGCCCTTCTTGCTCAGACACAGCCTGGCTCACCCTTTTGGAGGATGGCAAAGATGCTTTAAGCAAAGCTCCCCTGCCTGAGCAGCACCCACAGGTCTGGGGTGATGCTCATCCACCGGTCAAACCAAAACCTCTGCTCTGCTGAGTTTCAGCAATGCTCATGGGCAGTCTGGACATGCAGAAGGCGAGGTAGGCAGAAGGAAACGTTAGGGGTATAACCACACAGAGTGCCTTGCTAGATGGCTGCCTGCCTGCAGCTTCATGGCCAGATAGCCGCAGGGGCCAGCTGAAGGCAGCACTGCCTGGCTCTGCCTGCACCTTGTCCACTGTCAAGGGTTGCCCTGCTGCCGTAAGGCACGGGCATGCCCGCTGGTAAGGAAATGCAGGTGCAGGAGGTACAGGAATATGTTTCTGGCTGCACCCCAGCTGGAGAGCACCTCAGTTTTCACTGCAGAAATACCCATGTGGAGAAGCCCCGTCCAAGAGAGTGGAGCAGAGAACAGGGCTGTGAGTATGGCCAGAACATGGGCAGGAGGAGCACTATCCTTCTGGTCTGGCATGGCTCTTCTCTACCCTAGGATCAAGATCCAGACTCATGCCCTGTCCAGAGCACACTGTGCATTTCTTCTTTTGCAGCTTTGAAGAGGTCTTCTCCTTTTCACATGCTCGTATTCGTATCTGTATTGTTTAAATCCTTTTTGCAGCATTACTTCTCATAAACAGAAGCTGCAGGTAGCATTTGGCACTGAATTCATCACTGATCTTGAAATACTTAATTACTGCAGAATTATGTAAAGAAACCTATATTTGGCCCTCCTGCTTCTCAGTGCATACCTGCTGTGTGGGTAGGCAGGATTTGAATTTCCAGAAGGACCAAACCAACACCAGGCTCACTTTAAAACATGATCTGATTTACCAGAAAGAAAGGCAGTGCAAGGCAGGATGGGCTTTGATCACACCTAATTATGGAGTGTAATATTGGGTACATAGATACAATTTTGCCATGGGTGGCTTTTTTTGGCGCAGAAAAACCAAAATTTTCCCTAAAGAAACAGCTGTGTCCTGCCTGCAGCCTGCAGAAGAATGGCATTAGTCACGTGCAGTCCAACACGTAGCACAGTTGTAAAGTTCGCTCTATGAGACTGACAGGAGCTATTCATATCGGCCCCCTCCACCATCTGCCTGAATGGCAGGCTGCGGGGTAGCAGCAGCCCCCCCTCGCCGCCTCTGCGCGGCCTCAGCACTTAGTGCCTGCTCAAAATCTGTCCCCAAGTGCAGAAAATTGGGGATTGAAAGCAAGGAGAGGATGTCACTCAGG
>JBCJKH010021213.1:0-10365 GCA_039877255.1 Loriculus beryllinus | reverse complement strand
CGATCTTTTCTATATGAGTACTAACTTGTTTTGATTTGCCTTTGGTTTCTAGACTTGGAGCAAAGCAGGCAGGAGTACTTAAAAGTATTTCAAGTATTTAAAGCCCTACCAGGTAAAAGTTTTACAAAACCCCTGTGCATCTAAATTCTGTAAGACTATTACTACTCTTCTACTTCTTTGCTTTAGCTCCTTTAATCAAAGTATGAACTTTAAGACTTTTTTGCCCCATGAGATTTAGATATTCCTTAATTCTAGCAGGCAGACCATGTTTTTTAGCTTTCCATGTACTGCTCTATCCTAGCCACCTTCTTAATTCTCTCATCAGAAAATCTTTGCTGTATCTCACAACAGAAAAGAGATTCCAGCAAGTCTGACAGAAAGTTCACTTTCAAAGCAGACGCCTGTTGAAAGACTTGGTGTAAGTCTGAAAAGAATATACTTCAGTTCAAAACCTATTCACCCTGCACATAAAATCTTCCCCCGTTAAAACAAAAATGAATCCAGGGAAACCAAGTTAGAGCAGATATGAAATTCCCCCATTAATAAGATAGAAAATCAATATTTTACAAATGACCCACTGGCTGAAAAGTCACACTAATTTCAATAGAAAGCTTCCTGTGAAAGATACAGACTTTTTCTGGAAACAGGGCAATCTTTCCCTTAATACAGTCAAGCACATTTTGTTAGCTCAAAAAAATCCCTGTTTCTTGAGGACAAACTTAGAAAACTGCAAGATGACGACTGCTCTTCAGGCATGGCTGAAGAAAGAAAGAAGAGGAAGAGAACTAGGCAGTTCATGCTTTTCTAAGAAGAAAGACTGCTGATCAGCTATGCCAAGCAGGGACTTCAGTTCCCACTGAGTTCCTACAGGCGGTAACACCTGCCTCACACAAAAGTGCATTAGGCCATCACATCTCCACAAAGAAGGGCTTCCCACGGCCAGCTTTCAGAACAGAGCAGGAGGTGAACAACCAGGAGCAGCTGCCTACAGTTGACAGGGAACCACATTCTGTGTGAGGCAAACATTCCTACAGAGTTCAGACTTTGGGATGCTATAAGCTCACAGACAAGTGTCTCAGCCCACCATTCAGCAAAGCCATCTTCTGTCATGGCACAGTCCTAGAAAAAGTTAGGCTTCCTGATTTCTTGTTCCCACCGAGTTCCACAGACAGCAGGTAAAGAAACTGCCATCCACAGGAGTAAGATCTCATTTATTAAGGAAGGCTCTGGCAATGACCTCCCAACTCTGTGGAAGTCAGGAACTATGAGAAAGCACTGGAGCCCAGAAGAAATTCACTGTTTGAGGAAAAGCAGCCCTGATGAGGCAGTGAGCTCCATCAGCCTCCACATGCCAGCAGATGCAGAGTCTCTTGATCTTTGCTATATTTTGAATGCTGGCCTAACCTGAAGTCCTTAAGGCCAAAATCAAGTTAAAATCAAACACAGCTGTACAGCATAGCCATGCAAACTGCCCCATTTTATCTAGCTCTATTAGTCCAACAACTGTAAGAGACTTGTGCTGCTGTACACTAACCTGAAGTGTTAGCCCGACAATATCGATGATGCTCTAGAAAATAACCTTCCACACAGTGGCACTGGTGATGTCCCACACGATCTTCACACAGCTGGTCACAAACACCCCACATTTTGCAGTCATCAAAATCTGTGAAGCGAGTAATGCATATTTAGAAACAATGCTTTGTATAAAAGTGATGTCTGATTGCTTTGTATCTGTTTGCAATACTGTGGCATGGAAAAAGAGGTTTTGTACTTTTTTTCCACAAATGTTTCCATTTTCTTTTTCTGAATAACAAAACAATTGATGTTTGCTGCCAAGAAAACAACCCATGCCCTCCTCACCCCATCCCCATCTTTCCACCAGCCAAAAAACCCACACTTGTCAGAAGAAGAAAAAATATCACTGGAAGGAGTGTCATAGTCTGCTTTCCACAAAAAAACAATATGCCTGTGCAGTAGTCTTCCAGCAACAGATCTGAACATTAATGCACACAAACACTCACCTAGATTTAAGCCCACTCTGAAGGAAAGCCCTACCTCTATGTTAGTGCAGTACTCAAGTTAATCAGTTCTGCTAAAAGGCAGTGTTTATTAGCTCGAACTTGGTACCATGCTAACAGGTGTCTGACTTGCAATTAAAAGCTGGCTGTGCCCCAGAACCAGCCATCAAAAAGTACAAAGAGGTTCACTCCAGCATGCAAAATACCATCTATGTAGCTAAGACAACCCAGCAAGTTCTCACAGATATGCCTTACAAGGAATTTTCAGGGTCGCTGCAGAATCTTTCATTTCAAAGTTGTGAAATATTTAAGTAGTCATCTTTTACAAACAGAGATTTTTAAAGTTCTGATTTTCTCTTAAAAAAAAAAAAAAAAAAGGCCCAAAACAACCAGATCTGAACACTTTCTGGTGTTTCATCCTATCTGCAGATATTTAAACCCCAGGAGATTTCTCATACCACAAATACATGGTTTTGACATCACAAGTTTGACCAGTTTCACATGAAAATCTGAGTAGAATCAGTACATTACACTGCTGGAAATTGGCGATTCTACTGTTAAGCCAATAAAGTAGAAAATGAGACTGCAAATATTCTTCCTACCAGAACTTCTGTTGTCAAACATTTATTAACACAAGTGAAATTGAAATATTTCCTAGGTAGCACATTTTTGTACTGAAAAAACCTTCTCAGAGGCTTTCTAGCTTCCATGTGTGTTAAAAACCTTCACTATATAGTAAGCCAGAAGCAAAAGAAAACAAATTGAAAACATTATGGTTTCAAAAAGTAATACACTCTGCTAATACTATAGTTTTATTCTTCTGCCCTGAAACCAAGAGCCTTGATTCAAACTAAGATCTGGAATTATACACTACTGACTGGGAGCCACTCCTCCATGACAAGTTTTGCTCCCACTAAAGATATATGCCTAGATCTTGGCAAACCAAAACACATTCACTCAGATTTACAGGCCAGAATGAGACAGCTAGGTCTGTTTCTGTGTTACCCTGCTGTCCCTGTACTTCTTAGATTTTTTTATTCTTTTGCTGACCCTTTTTTGCCATCCACCCATTTGGAACTTACTTCCTGGAATCCAAACTTTCCCAATGAAATGTGAGAAGGTACTAGGTATCTACTAGATATCACTGTACTTCACTTACCAATACAAGTACGACTGTCATTGTTACTTATTGTATATCCTGCAGGGCAATAACACATCCCTCCTGATGGAGAAGAATGACAGCGATACTGGCAACTCAGAGCAGCACAGTGTGATATGTCTGAGAAGGAAATAAAATAGTTCAGAAATACAATTACACATATTACCAGTAAAACAGTTTTTGCCTAACATTTACAAAGCTATTGTCTTTTCTATACAGGGTCTATAATTTCAGGAACAGCTTCTTAAAACATACCTGCACAAGAAAGTATGTCTCAAATTCCATGAACTCACATATACTTACATACATGCAGGCAAGGAAATGGAAGACAGAACATAAGCTACTATGCATAACAGGTTTTCAGAACAGAGCTGAAGGACAAGCATCAGTTTTATATGAACCATCACTGGTAAGTGCCATGAAAAAGCTGCACAGAGGAAGCCACCTGCAATGCACCATACCTTTCTCCAGTTCCACCAAACCTATCTGTGAACAACACATCCTCAAGCTCTATCTATTGGCATATAACCTCAACATCTACTCTCCCATGCAGAAAAAACCTCTACTATATTACATTAAAAAGAGTATATATGTAACTCCAACATATTAGAGTATATTGATTGGGTTGTCTTTATTCTTTTTTTCTCTCTTCTTTTTTCTTTCACCACTTCTTCCTTTCCTTTTGCTACTACTCAATAAGAAGTTCAGTGATAGGTGATAAAATTATGACGGTAAAGCACTTGCTGACTTGCACCTCCTTCCTTTTCCTCAGTTTCTTCTGTTAAATGCTTTCCTAACCACTAAACCACTCAGCAAAGCAAGAGATACTTTTTTACAGTGAAATGTAATTTCCTATTTTTTTTCTGCCCTCCTATTCCAAAAGGTAGGATTTTATCAAAAGCAATTTTACTCTTCCTGGGCATTAAAAATGTAAAATACCACAGTCCTGATTCTCAGAAGGAATCAGTGTTCATAAGAGTGAAATTAACAGGAACTATGCATGCACATTGCCACCAGCAGAAGAAACCCAGTATACAACTAAATGGAGAACCAGATATCCCAGGTGAAATGCAAAAATGACTTGGCCAAGGCTTGGGATAGAATTCAGTCCTGTGTTCTGACCAGTATACAACATTCCTCCTTACTTTTAAAAAGTGAAAACCACAGATATTTAAACAAAAAATTTCTATACAGCACACCTTTCTCTGCCTTCTTGAACACATCTTAGGATATGGAGAGTGAGATAAAAATCCTTATTTGTGAAATATCCTATATAGATTTACAAAAGGAATGGTCTGCTCACAGCATACATGTTTCTTTCAGACCATCCAGTCAAAAGAGTATCAACAAAAATAGTGAAATTCTAAAATTTCAGCATTGTTTAGGGGAGAAAAGGTGCATGTAAAAAGATGTCAGTGCTGATGTTTCTGCTACTCTGTGTATGCTTTTGATTCTAATACATACTGCAGTGCCTGCCCGCAGTGATGTTAGTTTCATCTTCTCCTGCAGGACAGTCTGCAGCCCCATCACACACTTTCCCAATCGGAATGCACTGTCCTGACCCAGGGCAGGCCCACTCTCCTGGGTAGCATTCATGGTGACCGCTTTCTATGGAAAGAAAAACAAGAATAACTGAGAAATATGTTTCAAATAATACTTAGAATTTCTTCCCAAACAGCTTCCAAATCATTTCTATCCTTCATTATTCAGCTTCCGGTTCTTGCATAGCTGGGAAAGACTATAAAAGAAACAGCATCTAAACTTTCCTGTTATGCTTTCTTTTACCTTCTAAGTACAATGCAAACAATACGTGTGAGACCCACGAATCTGTCTAGTTTTCTGTGTTGTAAGAAACACTAAAACCATTCAGCTTTAGACAAACTGGTGCACCAGAAATGGACCTATAGCTTTGTGGTTTCAAAACACACACAGGCTGTCTGGATAAAGAGAATAATGCTCATTGCAGAAAAGGCCAATGAAAGAGAAAAAAGCCCATGCTTTCATTCATTAAAAATTCTGTTTCTTGCAGGACAAATCTTGGCAGGAACTGAGTTATTTTCATTTTCAACCAATTGATTTTGGTTATTAGGAACTTAATGTCTCTTAACAGATGACATAAAAATCTCCACAGGAACAAAAAAACCACAAAAGATGTAAGAGAAAATGTAAAAGAAAAACAGATGTTGCTATATGACAACTTATTTTGCAGCATACTTAGTATCACAACAACAACTCAGTAACTCTCATACACACAACAATAAAAAACACTGCATAACTTTAAAAAAAACCAAAACAAAACCCAGAAACCAGTAAAGATGGAATTTTAAGGTTTTTCCCAGAATTAAAATGGATTCAGAACATCTTGATTGGTCAAAACTTCATAGAAGTACTTAGTGAGGTTTTCCTCTGAAAATGTCATAATTAGAAGTTAGCATTATTACATACCACATCCTCTTTCATCTTCATTATCTTCACAATCATCATCTCCATCACATATCCAGCTCTGATGAATGCAACGGCCACTTGGGCAGGTGAAGAAGTTGCCTCTGCAAGTTGCATAAGCTATGGAAAGAAACATGAGAAAAATCAAATTACTCTAAGTGACTAAAAGGTTAGAAATAGCAATATTATGTCATAGAACAGTGAGTATCTTTTGACGGCTGTATAGCTAAGCAGCCTACTTCCTGTCATCTGCTTGAATCAGTTCTTAGTAAAACAGTTAAAGAGAGTAAAAAACCAAAAATCATACTGCAAGAGTTTTCATCACTCCTGTCTCCACAGTCGTCATCATGGTCACAGATAAAGGCTCGTGGAATACATTCTCCATTAGCACACTGAAACTGCGTACTGCTGCATCCATGTGCTGAAAGAGATTTTCGCACACACACAAAAAACTGTCAGAAAACATCAATCTTGAATTCTAACAAAGGGTCTATAAAGCATATCTATTTGGGATCACTTTGCATATGGAACTTACTGCAGTTAGCTTCATCAGAAGAATCTCTGCAATCAACTCTGCCATCACATCGCTGGCTTGCATTGAAACATGCTCCATTTGCACACGACAACTGTTCACATCTTGGATAGTCTACAATAAGAAATCCTTCAGTATTAGCAAGAATGTTAGACTACAGCTTATAATGAGTCATACATATGCAGTGTCATTAAAATATCTTGATCTATAGGAAAACAAAAAAGGAACACAGCTTCCCATACTACTACTGACAAAATGTATTTACTGATTACTATTGACAAACAATCACTACACTGTCTCCTCCAACAGGTATTACATTATTATTAGGTTATTATGTCATGTATGTGCTTTTCATAGATGCTACAAAACCTCACACGAAAAAAGGGAAAAAATAGATGCTCTCTTACACCCCAAAAAGATCTGCAGTGCAAACAGTTTACAATACGATAGAAAACAATGCAACACAAGAGAGCAAGTAGTGAACATTTATTTTACCTACTTGTTCCTCAGTTTTATACTTTATTGACCTTAAAAGTGCTTAGGTAGTAAAGAAGCTCCCGAAATTTACAGTTCCTATGTGCTCTTAGGATGTTGTGTATTCTCAAACTCAGAAACTTCACAGTTTTACGGTTTTGTTCTAATTAAGCCAAGGATGTTAAACATCCAAGGCTATGATCAACTTCAGCATCTTTGGTTTTTATTACAAGTTTTCTCCTTCCTAAAACAAAAGATCCTGCAGAATGAGAGATTTTTCAGTTTCTGACTGTTCTACTTATGTAAATGACTTACAGACCAACACAAGGGATTATTTTAAACAACTTAGAAACAATCCTGTAAACACTTATGCATAAAGAAATCAGTGAGTTCAATGGAACTATCCAACAAATTAAGCATGTGCATGTGTTAAATTTCTCTGTATACATCTGATCCCAGAGCAATGCATTTGGGTATAAAAACCTACAGCTATGCAGGAGCTGATAGTGATCAGAGAAGTTGATCATACTGTCTTTGTTCTAGGGAGCACGTGGAAAAAGCATTAACGCTCTGTGAGTGTCCTGGAAGTATGTAAAAATCCAAGGAAGGGATCTCTTTCAGGGACCTGGAAATGTTTTTGTTTTAATGGATCAGTGACAGATGGATTGGAAAAACCAAAAAGTAAGGAAAGATTCTGAATTAAAAGGACAAGGCAGGTAGTTTGCATCTAAGAATACAGCTGTGTAAGAGGAAAAACAGAAAGGAGACAGTATAAGACTGAACACAGGATTAGGAGAGAAAAGAGAAGGGACAGAAAAATATGAACACACTTCTTTCATCTTGCTTTTAATTATGAAGAGCCTCCAACATGAACATTGTTTCCTTTATCTTTTCCTCCCAAGAGTGTTTGGCTAATTACAGGAAACTGAAAAGAACAGATCTCTTCCTAGCGATCACAGTTCCTAGAGGATAATACAAGTTTTGTGCAAACAAGGGGAAATCCAGATCCACTCATTCCGGTGCTAAGAAAGAGAGGGAGCTCTTCTTTCTCTTCCCTTCTTCGCAGGCATCTCTTCTTCTTCGCTGAAATACTTGTCTACAAACTGTCTTCCCCGTGGCATGCCAGCGCTTCAGTTGCAAAAGATGAACAACTGGCAAATACCAGCACAAATGACATATAAGGCACCTTGCTCATTGTAACCCAAACTATTTTGGGGCAACAGCTGGAAACACATTTAAATGGCATGTTTCAATGTACACATGTGGAAGATGCTTGAAAGCTATGTCACAGGAATTGTTAGGCCTACATTATTTTGCTCTCTAACACTTCAGTTCTGCAAGCTGAAAATAAATCCATACAAAAACAGTAACAGGAAACAGTTACAACTTGCTTCAGCCCTGCAGCTGTTACATGTAATTTGTCCAACATCAAGGACATCAGACTCTGACCGCAAGCATCTTCTTCCTTCTTGGACTATATCCCTTGTGATCTCTCCAGTTCTTAATCTTTGTTCACTTTCACCCTGATCTCCCCAGATTCATCCCAGACCTGGCTGCTCACTTCCTGACCACAGCGGCTACTTAGCGTAGCAAACAGGAGGCAGGAATTAACAGGTTAGGCAGTTGACCCATGGCAGCAACTCTACACAAAAATTAGAATCAAAAATACAGAGTTTCTGGGTCTGCACTCAGCCCATCAGCCTCAAACAACACATCTTTAAAATACTGCCCCTTTATCTCTGATGGCCTCAGTGCAGTGCTTAGCTGCCAGAAATGTATGAGGAAGGTTATTCTGTCAGTCACAGCAAGCCAAAATGGCTGGGATTTTCAATTTTCAACTACGAAGCTGACGCAGGACAGAGAATTCTACCCTTAACTGAAAGAAACAAAGTATGTAGCACAGAAAAATGGAACCAGTATTGGCTGCTTAGTGCCAAAATGTACTTGCTATCCCAAATAATCTGTGTTCCATTCTTCATTTATAAAGTTTTAAAATGAAGGTATTTGCTAGCTGCTGATTACTAAAAAAAGGTGGGGAAAAATGATATGTATATATATATTAAAAGAAAATTTTAAAACCCATGATTTTATGAAATTAAAGCAGCTTCAATACACTAATTATGTGACCTGCAGCTGAAACATTGTTCTGATGTTTATCTTAGCCTCTGCATGGGTAGCTTTCTCTTGCTGTTAATCCCATTAGCAGTAAAATGGACTAAGACTTTGAATTCCTTTGTTCTATTTTTTCACATGTGTAATTGCTGAGTTACTTCATATCAGTGACATTGTGCATTTGACTAGTTTCTTAAATAATGTAACTTATTCAGTAACAAAACTTTATCTTCTTTACAATCTAAATTTGCTTCCAGAGAGATCAGTGAGCACAACACATAAGTAAATGGACATGCTTATTTGTATTTTGTTTTGGTTCATGAAATAACAGAATCCATTCTAAATAGCTTTTTTCTTTCATGGATGTAGCATTTCTATTTTTAAATTTTTTTAGTGCAAATTAAATAATGGGAAATTAATGACAAAGGAAAAGGCCAAAATAGTTAAATTCCTCTTGTATTTGTTTATATCAGATAGCACGGAAAAGGAAATGGATGAAATAGTGGAAAAATGAATATTCAAAGCAAGTATTTGAATCTGCATCAAAACAGTAAATTTTAAGACTTACATTAAGCACTACTGTGTATCTAAACATAAAATCCCCAAATTATTAACTGTATTTTATGACTTCCGTTTTAAAGCTGTATACCTTGCAAAGATAGGAACTAAAACTAACCAGTCTGTCTGGAAGGGTCTTGTCATTAAATTCTCCTCCATTCTCTTGTCCTCGGCACCATCACATTTCTTTAAACTAGTCAAACACTCCTACTTTCAATATTCAAAGTCACAGTCATTCTTGTGTCTTAGAAGGACTGTCAACACATACTCTAATAAACCAGAGTAGAGGTTGTTGAATGATATGAGGCAGTCTCCCCCCTCGGGGCTAAATATGCTGCCTTCACAACAGTCATGGGGCCTACTGGCTGATGAAGCACTGACTGGGTTTCCCAGACAGCAGTTAAGTGCTACTGTTAAGATACCTAGAGGCCCGACCCCTTTCCAAACTGCCTTTTTAATTTACTTAGTTGAGAATGTTAAAACATGAAATAAAATGAGCACTTCCATTTTCAAACATCACAGCAGCTTCTAGGCTAAAAAAAAAGAATTGTGAGTATTGTCTTTAGGACTCCACTCCTACTGTGCACGGGTTCACTGCATTATGATGATCACACCATATTATCCAGCTGTTCTACAATGCCTTCAGTGACTACTGACAGAGTGCTCTCAGAGGTTCTGAGCAGTTCCTCTTTTTCAATTCATGAATAATGTATTTTTTTTAAGAAATATCTTTTCTCCAGGATTTTTTTATGTGTCATGGATTTCCTAAATTAAGTTACCAATCTCTTTCCTTTCTCTAAACTGTAAGAGAAAAAAGCGCCAAGCTACAGAATATACTCTTCCAGCAATGGTATGGGATACATTGGATCCTGGCTTTTAGCCATTTGAGTTGGTAACCTTAGAACTGGCTGTGGGTCTATCTCATGGAAAAGTTCCAAGCGGGCTGTCTAAGCAACCTTCTATTCCAGAGTACCAAATAGTTCTAAATCACCTTTCATTCAACAGCATGTACATTTTAGCCACTTTTAAGTCAGAGATAAAATATACTAGCAGTTGGCTGACCATGTAAT
>JBCJKH010021210.1:7866-22464 GCA_039877255.1 Loriculus beryllinus | reverse complement strand
AGTTCAGTTTAGGACAAAGGTATTTTACATATTTTCTTAAAAGCCCTGGGAGGGTTTGAAAAGCCTAGTTCATGCCTGATGTATTTTCATGATGAGTGATTCAAACTGTTCATGTTTCCATAATGTAAAATACCAGCTAATTTCAATGAGAGAGTCTATTTAATTTCTGCTTTGCTAGATAATACAGAATAAAATACAGAACAAAGTCCTTCACAGCTTCATCGTATGACTGGGGTAAAAGAAAAAGTAGGTGTTGCGGTTCAATAAACTGAATGGCTTTTCTGAAGCAAACAGAAACTAATTTAACCAAGATTAAGAATTATGACTATAGTTACTAAACAAAACCAGCAGACTGCTTTTCATGGAGATAAATAATGTCAATAACAGGCAAAAATTCAAACCAAAGCAGTTACTTCAGTATCCCCATGCACTGTCCTGAGAAGTACCCACATACTGAAACCAATCATTGCCTTAGGAATACTGCATTTAAATGCTAACCAAAGCCAACAGGCAAAAGACACATTTTTGCCATAGTCAGTAGGTTTTATGATTAATATATAAATAATCAACAAACTCTTACAGTGACCACTGCATCTTTCATGAGAATTCTGAAAATATTTGATTTTAGATTAATATCAAGTAAAATAAAATTAATAGTTTAATAAGTCTAGAAAAATCTACAAATACAATTTCACATAACCAAATTCTTCAGAACACTTAGAGCATTTTAGATAAGATAGAAGTATCCAGCCAGACTGTTAGTTCCTTGCCTCTGTGCAGGCTGGAAACTTCTTCAAATTCCACATTGCTGTTGGAGTAATCAACATGCTCATCTTGAGCATGTGACTGTTAAAACTTCCCAGTTGAAATCAAAGCCTGAAGTTCATACAGGAAATGAATTGGCAGGAAGTATTTGTTACAATCCAAGGGAATAATTGAATTCAGTCAAAACTATTGCTTACAAAGGTATTTTCTTTCTTCATTTGTTTCCATATCTGAATTCACTGTCCAATCTAGTTTGAGACCTATTTAGTACAACAAAATGATCCAGGGAAGGACATGTGAAGATTTAAGATATTTAAAGGAATCTGTGTATATTTAATATACAGAATGAATACATCGGTGTGTACAGTACCCTACTTTAATTATGATAATTACTGTAGTTTGTCATAGCATTCTCTATAAAATAATTAGCATTTTTTTGTCTTTAAGAGTCTGATATTTCCAACAGAAGCTCTCATGACACCTATATATTTCTTTGGAACTGATGTGCATTTTGGATATTATTTAAATACTTTAGTAATCAATCTAAGATACCAAACTAATTCCAGTTAGTGCAGGATAGATTAAAGAAGCATTTTGCAGGCAACTGGGAGCCAACTCTGGGCATACATTTTTTTCAGCCAGCTGAGTCTGACACCAGGGTATTTCACTGGATTCTCCTGAGAGAAGACGACCCAGCTGTGCTTCTGACAGAACGCCTTCTGCCAGATGATCCAAAAGTGTGGCAATTCCACAGAGACTGAACGCTTGCCTTTTCCTTGACTAGTAAGTGTTAAAGTTATACCATGTGTATTCCAGCATGAGGTGTATTTTCTTATTGCCACTTATTCATTATTTATTACTAAGAAACAATTGTACCATAGCTTGAAAAGCAGTTATTAGAGAGTCAGAAAAGTCCTCGTTTGGTTTTCTCTCGTTTCCTCTGTCTCAATGGTAATTAGAAATGTGCATGAGAAAGAAGCAGATAGTTCAACTGGCTTCACCATCACACCACTGGTGAACAAAAGAAACAAGACTCCATTCTTCCTCTACCTCTCTATTAAAACTTTTTTTAAACCACTAGACACAAAGAACACAGGCTCATTTTAATTGTGACAATATCCATTTGAATTTGCAGCCTTCATTTGGTGTCCTAAAAATAGGTGAGCTTGAGGCTATTCTGTGCAAAAGCTAAACCTTCCTGAAATTAATATTGCACAGCTAAGCTAGAGGGGTGAAAAAGTGTTTGGATAAAACCAAATACGGAAAAAATCCTGAGCAAATGAGGTTTTTAAATGAAATGAAGTAAATTCAAACTTCCCATTTGAATTAGAAAAAATGTCTTTTGAGAACCTGCTAGAAAACAGGGACTTGATTCACAAAACAGGTATTTGAGGGCATGTCTTTTCTATCATCTCACTCTGCAAAGCTGTTTCCCAGACTGTACTGAGACTCAGGCTCAGTACAGAGCTCTGCCTGCACAAACTTGAGCTTACTTTGATGATAGCTGGACAAAGTGCCCTGGGTGGACTATTGAGGCATGCTTTTCTTATTACCATATACAGAGTTATTCCACCCTGCATAAATCTTTAAGACTTGGAGAAGAGCCTTATAGGTACATGCCCCCTTCTCCCAGGTGAGTTACCAAATGAGTGCCTTATTCCCTCTCTGGCTTGAAGGTTATATAAATATTTTATACAAATATATGTGCTGGCTCCTACCATAAAAATTCAGAAAAATCTATTTGAAAGTATAACTTAACTGAGTATTGGAATATACACACAAAAATCCACTCTCCAGCTGGTTCAGAGAAGGGAACTGGACAAGGATTTTGATAGACAATGCCTCTCTAGACTCCTTAGGACAGAACTCAGGTCTCTCACATCTTGGGTAACAGCTATTACTGCTGATCTTCCAGGGAAAGAGAAAGGATACCTATTTTTCTAATAATGCTGTGTCTCTAAAACAAAAAGTAGTTTTCAGAAGGCCTATATAGCTTTGAGACAATGGAAACTGTCTCAAATCCATTTGGTTTCTCCTCAGTTCTAGGGAAAAAAGATCTCTGAGTTAGTTGTCACTGTAAAGCGCCACAGTTTATCATAAAATGCAGCACTGGGCTACTCTGCCCAATTTCCCTTTATTCTATTTGTTTCTGACTCCTCCTTTTCTTAGTTTTGATCAGCCTAGAATTTCTTCTGGGGGCCAACATTAGAGGCTTAGATGTGTGCATTCAGGGGTAAGAGCAACAATTGCATCATTCTCTAAATCAACTGGAAATGACAGGAATTAGTAAGTCAAACAATCTGCTACTTTATAAACATTACTGGCCCATAATAGAGGCATATTAGATACTGGCTGATAATCTCATTCAAAGGAATAGGCCTGGAAAACTGAAGCAGGACATAGAAGAAAATCATGCCTTTTGGGGGCAGAATGTGGAGGGTGCTAGCCAGCTGTATTCAGGCATGTATTTGCTCCCTTTCTATCCTAACCCCTGACACCAAAGAATAGGTATAAGAAAATAACCCATACAAAAATAACCCAGCAATATCAGTTAAAAAGCAAGACAATTAAAACCAGATGGTTAAGCACTAAATTTTTCAGCAGAGTCCAAATTTCTCAGCCATATTCCAAAGGAGTAAGAAAAATAAATCTCTGCATGTAGAACTTGGAAACACGTGTTCACGGTAATATTAAAGTAGACAGTTGGTGTATGCACATGTATTTATATAAATATGGTAGTGGACGTATTTCTCATAACCTAGGTTTATATGTTGATTATATGAATGGACTTGCACACTATTTCGACATTATGAAGTACAACATTCTCCTACCTGCACTGGCATTAGGAACCATATGTTTTCATTTACAGTCCAATGCAAATCTGTAACTTCCATCTGCACTGTGTTTGTAAATATGAATTTCTGTTTGGAGTGTAAGTACACATTTGCAAAGTTTAAAGCAACAAAACAGAAGCCTAGAATTTCATTATTTTCAACAGAACTGTAGCAGTTCTAATCACAAAGAAAGGTTTTGATCTTAGTTTGACCATTGTCACAGGTAGCTGTGTGAAAGCTATAGAAACCTTAACCATGTATGTGGTCAGCAGTGTCACAGGGTAGAGATCTGAGACGCTGCAGTTCTAGACCATCTTACCGGAATTGGGAAGGAGTTTTGATTGTACCAGAAAGATCTTTTGCTAAGAGCGTTACTTTTTTTCCTCATCAATTCCCTTCAGCTCCATATGAAGCTAAAGTATAACATATGCTGTATGCATCATGTTTGCCTGCATACCCATGCATATTGTCACTTTGTGTTATTCCAGGAGTCTCTTGAGCACATGGGGAGCAGAACTGCAGTGGGTTGGAAATTCATGCTTCAGTAAATGCATTGTCAATTGGTGACCATCTGTAACTTACAGAAATTTGTTTTATGTTGTGGCAATAAATAATGTAGAATTTAGATTTCAGAACAGACCAATAATGTTCTGGAAGCCCTGTATTTCATGGATTTTATAAAACTCAAGTATTAAGCCTTTCATAAGTTCTCTTACTTTAGGTGAGCACATCCCAACACAGTTCCTACACTAGAAATACTAACATTTGCAGACCAATAATGCAGATCAACACAAGTAGTAAAAGAAAGCAAAACTTCCAGAAGCACCAGGTGAAGCACTTAAATGCCTTCATACTACACTCTGGAGAAAATAAATTTTCAGTGGTGCACAGTTAGTAGACACAGACGTGTAGTACCTGAATTCTTCCCTCTGAATGCAGATAAAACACACAAATACCCATGAACAATATATCTGACAAACAATTTAGTCATAGGGAGTTTCAACTTTAAAATTAAAACTTTTAAAGAGCCATTAGGAATGAGTGAAAATGGCATTTTTCAGTTGAAAAAGCATTGCCAGCATAATTCATAGGTTTTCTACCCAGCATTCAGTACATACGTATCCCTGCTTAGCCACCAGTCCTAAAGGCTTACTGAAAACTTAGTCAAGCATGACCACCTTACTCAGGGACAACTTAAGATGTGAATTGCTTGCCATTGCTTTATTAACAGCAGCCACTCTCCTTGTTTTACTATGACATAATTTATAAGTAAGCAAAAAGATACATTTCACCGAATTCATTCCTAAACTCCACAAAAGTTTTCTTCCTTCCTGTGCACTATAATCTGAGATGGATGAGATGTTATAATTGTACACTGTACAATAAACTGAACAATGAATGGCATTCATTATTCACCTGTCATCCTCATAAGAAATGATTTTTCAGGAGGGAATCCCATATTATTTTCTGCATTTTTCCTCTAATACAATAAAACATGGAAACCCAGAAGACCACAGCATTTCCTTAGCTGCATTTACATAACCTGGGAAAAAGCATTCTCTTAAATCATTTTACTATCTTTCTTATTTGCACTCTTCTAGGCAGGATTTGAACACTACCATCTGAGAAGGATGCTAATGAATTCCCATCGGATTAAAATAAAACTACAGTAAATAGAGTTACCTTTCAGTCACATAGCTCCTATGCTTACCTCTGTGCAAAGAAAGATGACCTGCATTAATATAATTTCCCTCCCACTCCACAGGTTGCTATGTTGATTTTAGAGGATTTGTACTGCTTTTACCAAAATGGCATTGTTAAAATGACAGAATACAAAGCTGAAGAGATACTCAAAGCCCCAAGGAAAGAGTTCATGCTGGAATTTAACAACAGTTTGTCTTCTAACATTTACTTTGAACAGAATAATTTTAGATTGTTTCATTTCTCACTTCACAAGCTTGAAAGTCATATAGATATATTTACCTACATCTATACCTACCGACACAAAATAGATCCTGCTTATTTGTGCACCAATACAATTCAAACAAGAGCAACAGACAAGGGTTGAAATACAAGTTAAATGATAATAATCAAAATAGGAGGTAGTGGGTGAAAGAAGGGGAGTTCCTTTCGAGAGGTTTCTTCACTATTGAGATACCTAAATCCAGGTGCTGGAGTTTTGTGCTTCTGTTTGTTGATCAGGAAAAAAGGATATTGTTTACTTCATGTGGGTATTCTGACAGCTAAATATGTTTTGAACAAACCATTCTAAACTCTTTGAAGTTATGTGCTAGGATAAAACATTCTACTGCAAAAATTAAACTTTTAAAGTACATACTAATCTTCAAAACCTGCTTCTATTCCTTGAGAGAATTTTTGGTTTTTAAAGATTTCATAGAATGGTTTATGTCAGGAAAAGACACTACTACTGTAATCAAGGTGCTTCTATCAATCGTCATGTCATAACCATAGGTACAGAAAATAAACCATTCAAAGAACTGAAAGGGAAATGGAACGCTCTCAGGAGATGGCATTTATGTTGTAACCGGTTTAGCTAAGATTGAAATAGAACACCGTATCTGGATTAGTGGCATGTTCCTCAGATTCACACCATTTATATATTTCTAAATGATGCAACTGCTTTTAACTGTTAACTGAAGATTACTACTTAGAGATGTGGAAATTTTAACTGCTATTTCCTATACGTACAGCATTTTAAAACTGTTTATTTCAACAGCCACATTTTAATGAAGCAGCTTTAAGACTTGCTCTATTAGGTAGTGCTTGTTTGTTTTTTTCTAACTTTAAAGTGTTTAGTTAGGCTCGGTTTCATTTACTTCAGCAGTTGGGCTGCCTAACCCTCATTACCAGAAAATACCTTCTCCACAAGTAAGTCTTTTGTAAGCTCCTGAACTGGATATGTACAGTTTCCTTTTGTATTCTGGAGAACTGCACTGGAATATTGGGTGATGCATGAATGATCTGAAAATTCATTTTAAAACATTTCAACACTCCACGGGTTGAAAAACTTCAATGTTACTCAGCTTACTCAATCACACTGGCATTAGGCTCAAGTATAGCTAGAAAGCCTAGTAAATACAAAGCATGCTGTTATTAGTAGGTGGCAGAGGGCAGGGCAGGATCTCAGGACTTGGCTAAGCTTTCCTTGGTCTGAGCTGGTTTTAGCTGGTTTTAACAACTGTCAGTCTAGTGGTCAGCTGACTCTGGTGTAACCTGCTCTAGACTCAGCACTGTAATGTCATATAAAATAAAGGCCTGGCAAATACCGAATGCCACTCATTCAAAGTGTAAAATTTTGATCTGGATAAAAACCTAAGTTATGTAAATGTTCACCTTTCCCACAGAACTCTTTTTTCCACTTAAAAGATAATTATTCACTGTTTCTGCTGGTATCAGATCCAAAGTACGGCCTTGACACACTGTAATTCACACTATGTAAAATCTTTATGTGCTATAGCAGATCTAAAGTGATTAACATTTCCTCACGGTCTTGCTTTAGAAGCATCCATACATTTTTTAATACTTCTTTTTTTTTTTAATAGAACATTGGTATGGAAAAGGGCGGTTAAGCCACGTTTTCTCAGGATGTAGCAACCACATCTTACAAAATCCAGTTTTCTTTATTCAAGTGAAAACTTCCACTGAAACAAAAAGGCTGCCACTTGCAGGAGGTATGGATCTGGCTCAGCATTGTTGCAATGAAGCAAACACTTGACTTTAAAGCTATCCTCATTTTTGTCAGTGTAATTATGCTTCACATAACTAGGCCAGGTGTGCAATATTAACAAGGATGTGAACATTTGCATTAGAAAACTTGACTGTGGCATAAAATCTAGACAGAATTTTTAAGCGCTAACAAGAAGTCTGTATTCCCTGGATTTTATTTCAGGGCTAGTTCAGTGTGATTGAACTACAGTTCTGTACAGAATATTTCATAAACAGTGGGAAAGAGTGCTTTCTCTATTTTATGCCTTACAGTTGCTGCTGACTTCGGTACAGCCTTCAATTTCTAAATTACTTGAATGTGTCTTGCAAGGTATTACAGTAGGTATGCCAAAAGAAAGACAAAACTGATCTCCAGGTTAAAAGAACCAACATTCTTGTATATCACTTTAGGTACATTCCAGAAAACCTGGTGAACTATTATTACTAACAGCAGCAATCTGAATTAAGCACTCTACTAATAATGACCATGAAAATGGCTATTTAACTAATCAAATACTTAACAGTGGTGTGTAAACTACATCTGTATAACATTTATATTGTTGAACACATTAAAATTGTAAACGAGTAAAAAAATGTAAAGCTGCTGAGAAAAGGGAAGCAACTTGATTTTAGCATGCTTCATCTGCAATGGCAGTCTATAATAATCAAGAAGCTTAATGTTAATAGCTGTTTAATAGCTGATGTCAATGCAACTGCTTGTATGAACAAATAAAGTGAGAAATCCCCATGGAACTCAAATTATTATCAAATTAAACTTTCTCCTTTCCAACTACTGTTTATGTAACGCAAGAGAACCTACTGACAAGGAATAAAATTAAGTGTGTGCATCTTTCTACATTTACAATAGAGTTAAGCTTGCATTTTACAACACAAAACTTTCAACAGTATTTAAATATGATATGTGGTGCCACTCTATCACACAGCTTTGACACTTAGAAGAATATATTCTGAGTTTCATTCACGGAAAAGGTAAGACTGTTGTAAAAGCAGAAAGTAAACTGAAAGGCACTGAACGGCACATTCTTATGTTAGGAATTAACATATCCTTCCAGCATTGGCAGCACTGCTGAGACTTCTAAATTATTCAACATCTACAACCAACATAGCAAGTTTCAGTGGAATTTTTTGTGCTTTTGTAAGTATATTCCTACCTTACCCAATCAAGTTTCTAACTTTTGACATGCTATTGACTAACTTTCAAAAAGTTACCTTCAGCTTGCCTGGAAACGCTGTCCCTGTGCTTCCTTAAGGAAAATATCAGCAGCTTGCATCTGCAATTCATGTCATAATTTCTTCAATCTTCAGATTTACCACATATCTTATAACCATATTCTATCTTCAGAGTCTTTGGCTTTGATGAAACTAGAGGAAACTACAAGCAACCACAAGCAGATCTGTAAGGACCATACATTTATTACTTTTAATAAAAGTTATCCCAACCCACAAGGCTCAAATGTTTAATTAAAGTCAATGGAAAAAATGCAGTAAGAAATCATAGTAAAACTTAATATTAAATCAGCCTAAAGAAATTCAAGAGAAACCAGAAGGGACTGATAAAATGCCTGATTGATGGCAAAGGATATGGTATTTCAAGGAGAATGGATGTCATGCAGTTTTGTCCAAACACAAAAAAGTGCATAGGTACTACATAACCTACATGAAGGAACGCTGACAGTATTATTGGAATCGCCAAAATACTTAAGACAAATGCTGATATAGATGATTTAAGGTCTAGGGAAGCATTTCACACTATTCCCTGCTCTGATTCTCGTTTTTGCATACATACTTACACTCGGTTTAACCTATGTGAAGCACCTAGCTCAGGAATGAATGCCAGAGTAAGTGTGGAAACACAAAGTTATTGCAGACTCCAATACTCACCCATAAGCTTGAATACCGGGTTGGGTGACTAAGTTGCACTGAACATTCTTTCCTTTCACAACAGTGGCTAAGTGACTAGCCTTTCTGTCTTTCACTGAGCACTTGCAAAGGATGTTCTCATTATCTTGATTGGCTTGTCAAAGTCTTCAAGCTCCTATTTCTCAGCTAGGATGACTAGATCTTCACTATCATATTAAGCACAGCGCAGAAAGTGACTGAAAGACTGACATTCATTTTTTGAGGCACTCAAAAATAAGTTTTTCCTGTCTGCAAATTAATCCTGGTGTATTCTTAGCCACTCTCTCTAGCATAGTTTCTCAAATGAGAATTAAACTCTTTGTAAAAGACATAAATACTGCAGCAACTTTTCTGGCAACAATGTTCAAACTCCTTTCTTCTTGAGTTGAACCAGCAGACTGTAATTCATGACTGGCAGCATGAAAGTTCTGAAAGCTTTTGTTAAAAAAGTTGCCACTCAGTAAAAAACAAAAAAACCAACTCAAACCCAAAGAAACAGTCTGGCATTTAAGTTACACAGAAACCCTGACTTTTTCCCGAGGCAAATCATAATCTAAATATAAGCAGTAGCTACTGTGTAAAATTCTTCAGACAACATCAGGTGTGATTAAGAAGATATTTCTTAAAATAGTGAAAGAAAATTATATCTACATTAGTGTTGGATTGATTATAAAGAAGAAATATTTTACATTCCTTGCAAAAAAAGGCTGAAACACAAATACTAATACTATCTAAGACTTCAGTGTGGCTAAATAATTCATAGAAGTTAATTGAATTTTGTTGGTTGGAAAGGGATAGGATTGATTCAGCAATGAGACAGTTGAGGTAATCCTCTACAGTCTGACATGACGATTGCCCTTTTGTACAACCTCCTCCAATTTGTTTACTAATAACATATAGATCAGGCAGCAAACAGTTTCTAAGGACTCCCTAACAGTGGATGGCCTCAGAATCTCCTCGCGTGTATCACAGGGAGACTGTACAAGTCATCACTAAATGAAATGGTTAATTTAGCACATCTTTAGCCCATGTGTACTTATTCAGAGGTAAATATTCTCCTGGTCTCTCCAGCTACCAAATGGGTATTTAAATATCTCCTTTATACTTCTGTATATTAAAGTTCTTTGGCATTGTCCATTTGCATATTAATCTATAATGCAATTTACTCTATAATACAGCTGTCTTGCCCCCAGATATTCCAGAAAATACAATGTCAACTGTATACAAGCTTCAGAAAATCTGAACAACAACCAAATAAAGATAAGTAAGCTGGGGGAAATCAAAACTCTCCCCCATCTAAAATCCTAAGAAAGACGGTGACACGTAATTCACTGACAAAATGCTTGTCTCATTACTGTGAAGAATTTACCCGAATGTCAATATCAGCCTACTGATTTTGGACACGTATATACAAGACTGGTAGGAAAAGGAGCACAGGGAAATAGGATACATATGCCCTAAATAATCTGAACTGTGTATGTCCAGATTTGAGTATGTTTACGTGCAATTTGCCAGCTGCACCTATGAATTGTTCTGTTAAGTCATCTATACTTACACATTTTAGGAAGAGAAACAGTTGACAGCTTCTAAAAGCAAGTTATAGTATCAAAAGTAGATCTGGGAGAATCACTCCCACTCCTCTGATTATGAAATACATACAGGCATATCAGCAAAACAACATTTTCATATATAGTCTTAATATCTCTAATCAAATAAAAATGCTGATTTCCACAGAGAAACTACAGAAGTGAGAGCTGTTGAGGGAAAAGAGAAAATTACAATCTGGAAACCATGGTTATTTAAACTCATCCACAGCTTAAGGAAATTTATTCTGGTCCTCTCCTACTTAAATCCCCAATTCAAATCCTAAAATTGTAGTCGCTCATTCACTTTGTGAAACACTGTACCATGGCGAACACTCTAAACCCAGAATATTAAAAAGGTCAAAATAATATTAAATTCAGGGCTTTGTAAAACTAAAGAACAACCTTTCAAACACTGACTCGCCCCAGCTCACAGAGAAAACCAGAGGAATTAAAGATCTGTGGTGCTTTGCACTTGGAAGGATTGAGCTCAAGGGGAATTCTGATACTAAAGGCTTGTAACAAAATTCAGTAAAAGAGAAGTGGCTAAATATTAATTCATATCAGTTGAGATTACAAAAGCAACACAAAAGAGAGACTAGCGTGAGAAACATCAATCCTCCTGTGAAAAATATTGGAAGGAAAAACAGAACAGCATTAAATTAGATGTGCTGCGATTCCCACAATTCACTCAGAATCATTTATTCTGTTTAATAGGATTCCTATACACACACTTGGAGAAAAATTCCGTGTTTATCTACACAGAAATATGTTACTTATTTAATACACACTTCTTCAACACACACAGCCATGCAAACACAAGCATGTTTTGAGCTTAAACAAGTTACTTAAGAAGCTTTGAGACTCAACTTCTTGGGGTTCTTATGAGCCAACAGCCCCACACTAAGTTAGATTTATGAGTTCTAGTTCAACATATTTGCAGAGCAGCAGCATAGGCTTCTTTATCCAAAATTTCTGAAAGATTAAAGCATTGAACCTAACATCTTTATTTTATAAAAGTGTATTTATTATTGATAGGCTCTGCTCCAAAGGTGATAGCTCCCCGCAACTTTTTAGCTATTCAGGCTTTTTTCTGGTTCCCAAACATACTTTTTTTTTGGCTTGTTCCTGGCTTGTCAGTCAGATAAGAAAAGACAGAATAATGAAAGAATTAAATAGAGGCCGTTAATTTGCATCAAAATGAGCATGTAGCAAAAAGGTGTAAGTGAAAGCTGTTGGTTAAAACCAGTCAATCACTAGTGTTCTACTAGATTTTGAAACTGCTTTGTGAATGACTCACAAGTGGAAACAAACTAATCTAACACCATCCAACAATTAGGTTGCATAATTCAAGCAATTTTTCGAGACATCAACTTTATGCTCATCATACTACTGGACAAAAAAGCCCAGCCTTGGTGTTACATCTTAACATTCAAAGTCCATAGGCTTCTTCAATCAAAGACACCATTTGCAGGATAATAACCAAGGCAGAAACCTTTGAATCCTTTAAAAGAGTTTGATTTTCAGAAAATGGACTCTTGGGAATTTCTGAAAATCTCTGTGTGTTCTTTTCAAAGGACCTCAACTAGAGCACAAAATGATAACTTTTTTAACTCAGTTCCTGATTTGGACTTGTTAATGTTAAGTTCACTTAAAGACAAGAATAATAGCAGGAAGAAACAAAACTCATAGAATATTTATTGACTGAACACTTGTTTCAAATACTGAGTTCTATGAAATACTGGAGATAGAAAAAGACCATTATTCTGCACAAAGAATTTATACCACATGAAATGAATTCATCTGCAGGACTTTGTACAAAATACAGGATCAATTCACTGACAAAATCTTAATGAGGCTAATTCTTGGAAGCGTTAAGCATCCACAATTGTAACTGACGTCAGTAAAAAGCTCCTCACTAAGCCAAGGTTCACCAGTCTCTCGGTTGGCTTTAATGGTGTGCTTTATTGTTATATTCCATTATTTTTCCTCACAATACCAAAAATCCACATTTGTTTTGTTTTAGTTTCTGCTGTGAGTAGAAAAAGAGGGGATTTTTTTTGTGTGTTTCCTTATGACAAAAAGTATCAAGCTACCATCATCAACATGGAGCATTCAGTTTACTTGGGACAGTACTTTCCCTTCTCTCACTCCCACTGCTCCATGCTCTAAATGACAAGGTATTTACACCTGTGCATCCACATCTGGAGATCTCAATTTTTCAGAGCCTAATAACAAACCCAAAATTCTACCACGCACATCATGTAAAGGTACCTGCTTTTCTCTTACCCTTTCTGCAAGTTACTATCTTTTTAAAAATTAAAATCCTGCAATTTTAGAAGGCCTTTAATGAATTTTTTACACATGCAGAAATACAGTCATCTTAGTTCCAAGGACTGCTTCTTCCAAGGGCTACCTAGCGTATTTTTCCCTCCTACTTCATGTGTCTTCCATACAAATTTTCACTATTCAACATGCAGACAACCAGCTAAGGCAATTCTGCTGTTTTGAAAGGACACAGATAGCATTTTCTTGCATAAATTCTCAAGCACGTACCACTTCCCTCTCTTCAGTAATTTCCAAAAGATTCAAAGCTATTTGTTTTTCTTAATATCTAACATTCTTTTATTTAAAAGAGAATTTGGTATAGCAGAGTATGAGCAATACGTTACATCCTACAATACCAAGACTACAGCAATACTTGAAAACAATTTACTTTCAGAACATGTAAAAATGGTTATTTTGCATGTTCTAAATTTATTATTCTATTTCCCTTATCAGTGATGCTTTTCAATCGCAAGATAATTCCACTGCCATCCTAAAATTAAAAAAATAAAGAAATTAAGATTTTGGTTTTCCTATTCCAGTTGTCACTAGCAGTAAAATGACATGGATTGTGACCCTTGTGCAGTGCCACTGTATACCTTTGACTTGTACAATTAAAAGCTATAGAAAGTTGGCAAATGACTTTTTAGATGAACAAATAGAAGCACTTTTTCATCTCCACTAACTCTCCAGTACTAAAGAAGGTGGAAACAAACCAAGCAGAAATATAATGGGAAAGCAAAAAATAATCCAGTGAAAGCCTACTTAGTGACCATCCCACAGTTCCTATAAAGTCTAAAGTACCTATTTGTTACAGAGTATTAGCAACAGCATGTACAGAGATCTGTGCAGTTTATACTGCAACAACCCATCTGTATCAAGATCTCTAAAGTAGATAGATAAAAAGTACCTAAATACTGCCGTAGAAATATGTATTAGCATGATAGGTGGAAGGATCTGGATGGCTTTTTCTCCTGAGGGCACAAGCATCCCAGTTATGGGGAGCTGCCATTACCACTTATGCTAGATACAAAATACACAGCAATTGAAGGGAAAAAAAAAAAAAAAAGGAAAAAAGGTTTCACTGTTTCTGTTAAATAAGAATTTGTTACATCAGTAAAGCTCTCTGTTTAGAAAGCCTTTGAATGAGTACAACAAATTTACTGGTATGAAGATGGAACTTGATGCAGTGGGAAAAACTCTGTTCTGTTTAAAAAATTATGGTTAGGATCATAGAATCATAGAATCGTTAGGGTTGGAAAGGACCTTAAGATCACCCAGTTCCAACCCCCTGCCATAAGCAGGGACACCTCACACTAAACCATGCCACCCAAGCCTTTGTCCAACCTGGCCTTGAACACTGCCAGAGATGGAGCACTCACAACTTCCTTGGTCAACCCATTCCAGTGCCTCACCACCCTCACAGTAAAGAATTTCTTCCTTAT
>JBCJKH010021208.1:13550-28931 GCA_039877255.1 Loriculus beryllinus | reverse complement strand
CATGTTGAATTAATTTAAAACTATTCCACATCATTACTTCCCACAGTAACCAGACTTACCTTGCTTTTCTATGAAGAAGGTTTATCTTCAGGACAGCAATTGTGAACTTACTTAAAATAAAATTTAAGCCCCTTTCCCTCCCCTAAATCTGTTACTGCCAGAAAAAAGAAACCATGTTGAATTAATTTAAAACTATTCCACATCATTACTTCACAGATCTGTATACCTATTTCACTAGTATTTAATAATGATAATCTGAAGTCACCTTCAAAATCTGTTTTAAAGTGCTCAGACTTTTCTGAGAATGTTAGAGCTAGAGATGGATTTCCTAATATTCCTTCTAAGCAAAGCATATAACCTGAAGGCATGAGATATATCTGTACTTGAGTATGTGTTGGAAGAAAATAAAAACTGGTATTTCCATGCTCAATTCTTCAGAGAAGTTAAAATTTGAAAATTAAAAGTTTGACCTGATTCTAAGTTTACTGAGCTGTAAAGAAGCTGTTAGACAGGAAACAGAGAGGTCCACATTGGGAAAAAAGAGTAGACATCCAAGCTATTTCAGAAAATATATGAACTAGAGCATCACAATATACGGCAGTTTACTACCCTCTGCCTCTCTTCTTTTATCATTGTTCTTGTTCAACTTGTAGCTAATTACATGAACTAACATCCTCTGAAATGAAAAGTCTCTCTCTATAGTTAGAACTTGCAAACTCTCTATTGACTTAGGCAGAGATTTACACAGGTTATATTCATATAGTCTCAAAACTATTTCTTACAGCCACAAAGGAAGAACCATAGGATTCAGTCAAAAATATGCATGATGACGTTACATATGAGATTAATATGTGTAATGATACACTGATCTCATCTTGACCCCTCAATATGCATCATTCACACCTTTTATAAATGCAACTTTTCTAAAGCAGCATCCTGAGGATTGCAAACTGTGCACACATGCAGTGATTATGATTTTCTAGGATGTTAAAAATTCCTGGATGGAGAATTTCAAATGCATGCCAAGCAGCTCCAAGTATTGAAATAAATTCAGCTAGATTTATTTCAATGTTGATCCAGTATTAATTTTAGGTGCTCATGTATGCATGACTAGCACATACAGGTACACAAACATTTTCAAACAAATGTGTAGTGCTTGTGCCAACAGAGATTTCTTTTTTGCATAACAGAGGAAGAAATTAAGGAAATTAAAAATATACTGCTATTGCAATATTAGCACTGAAAATACAGACAATATTTAAAAACCCAAACAAACAGCTCCTTCATAACCACGGCTCACCCTTGCACACAGGTATACTGTCAAACTAGGACATCATCTGTTCCTCAGGAATTTTCACTAACTACACTGCAATTGTGTGCCAGAAGGCTGTCTATCTGACACACTGCACATACTTAGAAGAAACGCTGACCTGGTTCATAATATGTTAGAGTGGGGAAGACATTGAAATTGGTAGTTGTAGCCAGCATCACCCAAAGGAACTAAAGGAACTTCCTTGTCTCTTTTTCTGGTAGAAGGCAGAAAGAAAAGGTAGGTTTTCAGCATCAACTGGAAGACAGATATGCTAAATCAGAAACTCATGGAAAGACACATTCTGGCAAGACAGCATGAGTGCAAGTACAAAATTCCATATAACATTGGGACTGGATTTTATTTCACCATGGAAAGTAAGTTCAGAAAGCGGAGAAAAAAATAACATTGTTTGCTTTCCAGCTTTCATTTTGATTCTAAGAGAACACTCATTCTATGAGTTTCTGGGATTAAAAGAATAATTACAGCCATACTGATATTACAATTATGATTTCTTTTATATTTAATCCTAGTGACTACTTAGTGATTAGAGAGCAAGGTTTTAAATGCATAATATACATCTCTTTTTCATGTTAGTACTTCTTTTGATACTTTTATTTCCAATGGATAAGGAAAAACCTCCCACCTGCAACTCATTAGTCTGTCACTGTCGCCCACTGCTTCCAGGAAGCTTGCCTACATCTCAACAACACTTTTTTTTCTACAAGTGGTCTTGTACCTGACAGTCCTCAGCAGTTCCAGGAATGAATGCTTACTTTGCCAGTTACCCATAAATGTGTAAGACTGCATTTCCTATGATTCTAACATGGAAACACAGCATGGAAATAAGAAGGAATAACACTCTTAGGAAAAGTATCCTCCCTATGGTAAGAGATGACTAGATGTCAACTTTTGTTAACCTACTGACTAATCTTCAAGCAGAAACATTACGTCTCAATAAATAACAGTGGGCTGGTTCTTCCTTACTCTTGAAAATTAATATACTGTACTGAACATAAAACGGTTCTGGCATAAATGCTTCCTTTTGGACTACCTGTCAAAACTCCTCAGTGAGTCAATCTTGCAATGAGGAGTTTCATAGCTAAAAGTAGCTAAATACTATAATTTAAGATTAGGGTTTTCTATTCTTTTTAAATATTTGACATATCCTCTCTTTCAAGCTGCGCTGGATCTGAAAGTCGTAACAGGATATTCATATCATCGTGAAATAAAAATAAGGGCTCTCACAGCTACCTAAACATTATTCGTTACCTAAATACACTTATAGTAGAGCATGTTATTTGGGAAGTAAATTGTTTCTACATCTGGACACAGAAGGCTTTCACAAAAGAACCTATTTATCATAAGAAGAAAAGGCAAGGAAAACAATAAAGCTCCATGCTTTAAAGAGAAAAGAGAGAAAGACAGTGCACGCAATAAAAACCACAGAAAATTAGAAGAGCAAAGTGTATTTTGGTTGGGCAGATCAGATTTTCCTTTACTCTGCTAGTTCCCCATTAACAGCTTACTTTGCTTCACTAGAGCTTTTTAATTTCCTGGCAGTGTTCAAGATTCTTAGGCACAACATGAAGCTGTTTCAACACCAATCTGTTTGAGAAGACACCAAAACCAGGAAGCACCTAGGACCACTTTTTTTAATGTTGTAAGTGCAAAGGTATGTAAAATTATTTCACTTTCAAGAATTACAGTGGTTGAGCAGTTTCTGCATTGGATGAGTATGAACAGAAAAGATAATAACAAGAGAGCCATCAGGTCTGGGACACATTAGAAGAAAGATGCAAGCCAGAACTTTTCAGAAACATGGATGATATAATTGACTGCAAAAGAACTTTTGCCTTCTTTAAGACAGGATAAAAAGTATCAGTGACTATATAACAAAACTGTGAAAGCTCATTATCTTCTGCCGGTGCCCTTGCGATTTTCATTCCTATCAAAAAACCTCATTTTCTAAATTAATTTATATCTTAGAATATATACCCTTTGTGCTCATACATTTATGAATTTATAAAAATATTTTTAGAATAATATTTTATTATTCTTCATTTCTGGTGTCAAAATTTGCACCCAAATGCTTTAAAATTTTTCACTGTTAAAGTCTGGTCTCCCTACAGTGGGTTCTTCAAACTTTCCTAATTCTCCATTTATGTTTTTGATTGAATACTAAGGCATCAAGTTTCTGTTCCACAACGAGACTTAATTTTGGCACTTAACAAAATACTTTTGTAACAAAGGCAGAAAAGAAAAAATCCACCAAAACAAAATCCCCAAACTATCTTCCATTAAAAAACCTACTCCTTGCACTACGGTTTTGTTTTCACTCATTGAGACAAAGGCATAATATGATTGTCAGCCTCACATAATACTCATTTACACCTATGTAATATCTGGAGCACAGGAAAATAGTAACTCCAACTGCAAACTTTCATGCATACATTTTTAAAATCTGTGCTAATTCTAATTGTTGAGCCTATTTGTCCAAAGAAAACTATCCAAAGAAAACTTTTGGCCCACCATGCTGCTGGACCAAACAATGTTGAGAAAAACAAGGACTCTGTGAAAAATGGATCTGTTGAAAAATACCACCAAAACACAGCGTTTGAGAATTCCAAACTGTATAGATTAACAAATGTTTTTTATAAATAAATGAAAAAAGGCATATGGCAACATATAATACACTTCACAGTATACATTGGTGCTAAAGTATATCATTATCGTGGTTGTCGATACACCTATGACACTGAATTCAAAAATTTACATAGAAAGACGTAAAAGGCAAGTCAAAGTAAAATTCTGTTCTTCCTTTCCCTCCCTCCCTTATCACAAATAAAAATTAGTTGTACTTTCTGGTAGAGAGATGCTATATTACTGCTTACCAATTAATTGAAAAAGCAAGAGATTTCTTCAATTTTCACTTTCATGATAGTAAACATTGGCACAGCACTAACTTCTAACAGTTCCAGAATGAATTGCAAAATAGCATGGTATTTTACATATCAAAATATTCATTCTTAATCTCTTTCCCTCTCCCCCCATCCCCCAAGTATTCTTACTCTGAAAAATTTAATGATTTAGCAGAATTTGAAAGCAGAAGGTTTAAAAAAGTGATAAAGGGGGTGCAGAAATTAGCAGAGGTGGCACTACCTGAAAGCTCATCAGAAAGGGGAGTGAGAACAATATCAGGCAAGAAGGGTTTGGAAGTATGGATCAGAACAGGAGCACTTTTAGCACTGCGTATATAGGCCGATGGCAGAGCACATTCACCAATGGATCGGCTTCTCATGGCTTTAAAAAGGAAAAGAAAGAAGTGGGGAAGGAAAAAAGAAGAGTGACTATAATGAAAGGCTTGTGTCACAGAAAAAGCAGCAACAGAGAAAACAAAGATAAAAAGGAAGAAAATTCAAAAATTAAAACATTTCAGCACGGCAGATACTGGCAGAGCTGTAAGAAAGAAAAAAAATCAGTGGACACATAAGACATTTTGAGTTTTTAACTTTTATGTAAAGCAGCAACAATGCCTTTATTATGACGATTACAGAGATTTTGCATTCAAAATCAAGAAACTAATTAACAAGTTTTTTCCCACTGCATCAGGGGTTGAAAAATCAAGGTGACAAAGTCACTCCACAAACACTCAGTACTTAGAATTTTTTTCAACAGAAAAAGCAACTTACACTACCTCTGCATTTTTTCTAGTTCCTTTTTGTTTACACCTGAAAAAGCATCTCTGAATTTTACACATACCCATACTCTTGAATTAATGATTCTCCAAAAGAGATTCAAAATCATAAGGAGAAAATGACCAGTTCTGTGTGGAGAAATTTGCAGTGCAACTTGTTATAGTTCCACACTAAAAGTGAAGTGACTCAAGCGAAATGGTTTGACAACAAAAAGCATTAAATGGTTTCTTATCCACCAGGTCTGGCTTTTAGTTGATACTGTACAAATCTTTCTAAACTGATCCTAATTCACATTTTCATATCTCACATCTTGCCGACTGCCCTACAGAATGGAAAACTTACGTAAGAATCATGGCATCAGGATCAGAGTTATATCTGCAGCTTTTCTAATAAATTTTAAATTAACTTTATAATACTTATTTTACTTTGTTAAAGGAAGACATAGCAAGAACTGATACTGCTTTCAATCTCAAAGTACACTTGAAGTTCTTCAAAAAGCAATATTCATCACTTCAATCAGCTTCCCTTTCAAACTTGCATATTTGATACCTTGTTTTAAAATAGTTACTGATAAAGTTCTTTTAAGGAAATTTCAGTGCATCTTACCTAAATAATGTCAGTGCAGTATTTAATCAGTCTCTGAACTTCTCTATATATACTTTCAAAACAACATGAAATACACACTTAAAATTTCAGTGCTCCTGGTCTGAATGAGAGTCAGAAGTACATGAATGGAGTGCAGTGAAAGTTGAATATATCAGGCTTCTAAATCAGGTTAAAGAATTGTCCCTAATAGCAACATGCAGATAACTTGTGTAGGTCAACGTACACAAGGAAGAAAACACACTTGACAAATGCAGCACAATTTAAATGTAGTCTTAACATCAGTTTGAAAAAAAAATTCAGAAGGACAGATGTTTTAAGACTGAAGCGATTTTTGATTAAACTTAGTTTATAAGACAGAAAACAACTTTTTTTTTTTTAAGGCAATTACATGTCTCGCTTTAACATCTCTGTTTAAGAGATACAATAATATAATTCAGGATACAGTGACAGATGCATTACATTCATTGTGCCATCTTAAAATTAATTTAGGCAAGAGAAAAACTAACATGCTACATAGTGAATCTTAAGGGTCTTTCACAACATAAATGATTTTATGATTCTAAATAAACCAAGTTTTTGAGATTTGATAGTGTGTGGATTAGACCTTAACCTAAAGTGTCCCTTGTAATTTTACTGGATCTTTTCCAACATACTACATTAACAGTAGCAAGGGGGGTGGGGGCAGAGCAACCAATTTACAAATTAGAAGGTGGAAATTTTACAGAAACTTTTGAAGGAAAAATTGCAGTGCATTATTATTGAAAGATGATGTAAAAGGATAATGTTATCTCAATAAATTATTATTTTAAGTAAGATGCAACACATTCAGTTAAATAGTTAAGTAGAGGCACACTTAATACCAGAAGGTGGACTAAATATTTGACAGTTTATAACCTTCCACTGTTGTCCATAGACAAAGGCAGAACAATAGATTAGTAAATTCTTTCTGATCCAATATTTTTATAGCACCAGAATCTGTTGCCTAAACCACAAATTCTATATCTAGCCCTGCAGAAGATTTTTCAACCCATATGCATATAATTTTTAAAGGCCCTTTTCCAAAAATTACTTTACATAAGTTCAGGCTAAAAATGTACACACTGCATATCAGAAAAGCTGTGATTTTTATTTAAGTAACACACACATACACACATATCTGGTGCAGCAATAAATGTGTGCTGGCATGAGGATGGCTCAAAAAATAGAAGTGCACAGATGTACACAATATGTGTACAACAAAATAGATGAAAAACAAATCCCAGCTTCTTCTTACCATAAAACATTCAACATGCATATCCCCCCTATTCAGATATAAAAGAATGTATTACTCATGATCAAAGGAAATATACTACATATCAGATACCATGCAACGTATCTGAGGTCTAACACCAGAATTAGCTGTGGAGCTAAGGTTAAACTAAAGAAGGTCTGGCCAGCAAACTGTTCGATAGAAAAATTTACTGATAACTGGCACAGATCAAGAAGCATCAAAACAGCTTTTAGCAGACCTGAGAGACCATAACAAGCAACTGTTTACAGACAGTGAAGAGATATGAGTTTGCAACATATTCTTCAGAAACATTTGTAAAAAATGGAGGAGTTTGGGATTCTGACTCTGGCAACTCTTTTGGGGCTTTTCATCTTTTAAAATTGTCCTACTACTACTGTGATGCTTGTCCACAGATGGTATTCTAAAAATACGAATAGAGCTGAAATCTTAATTAGTTACAGTACTACAAACTTGGCTTATTAATATCAAATATGTAAGATAATTGGAGGAAAGCAACAAAACCATGGAAGCTGAAATACAATGAACCTAAAATCAGATTAGTTTGTTGCTAACGAGGTCAATATACAGCTTGATTAGGATAAATTTCAGTCATTTTAGGGCTAACATCATATAAATAGCCATTTTTCAAATAGCAGCAAAACAAAACCACTAATAAATTGACCAAACTACATAACCTTCTGACAGAATGTCTGAAATATTAACAATTTGGAAGAAGAAATTTTAACATGAGCTTTACCTTGTTAAGGCAATTGAGATTTAAAAAAAACCCACTGCAACAGGTAATCACAGACTATCTACAGAGAAACAGAGATTACATTTAAAATATCTGTGATCCATAAAGAAAACTAGTCAAACAAAGTGGTTTCAGCATGAGATGCAGCAAAAGCTGTGTAGCATCTGAATGCATGAAAAAGAGGAAAGTTTTTAGTAGTAACTTTAATTTTCTCACGTCTCAACTGCTTATAGGATAATTAACTCTCCCACACCAACAAAAGCCTCATGAAAAAACAAATTTTTTAAATGGAGAATGTTGAAGAATATTCAAGAAAAAACGTCTGCAACGTGAAAAAATTAACTGTAAATAGTTTTGGAAAAAAAAAAAAGAAACTGTTCGTTTCTGAAAAGTTAACACAATTATATATTTAACTGCCAATATGCATCTCCAGTTTTTAGAACTGTGTCAGAATGCACCTGCTTCCAAGAAATATCAGTGAAGCAACAACACCCAATGATCAAAGCCACTACAATTACAGAAATAGTAAAAAAATCAAGACATATTCCTTAAAAGGTTCTCCTTTTAAATAAAAATAGAAAAATCAGCTTAACTTTCCTTCACATAAGGAACAGCACTGGGATTAGCAAAATGAGACAGACTAAAAGAAACTGTAGTGCAGTTCCTGTAAAGATATTCTAAGCAAATCATACAAACATAAATTGAGTCTTGAGCAATCCACCTAAAGCACTGTTTAGTGTCACTCATTTCTAACACACCAAAGAGTATCTGCAAGTAATGAAGTTGAGAAATAGATGACTTCAGAAATGGATAACTGAAGCATTTCTGTCAATCTTTCATTTATGCTCTTATAAAAATTCAGAGTATAGTAAAAGACAACACATTTTATAAACTACACAGATATATAAACATTTCTCATGCTTTTCTTTGCACAGCTAAAAAATACTCAACCTATTTTGGGCACAGCTCATGAAAATATGCTCTTAAAAAGCCCTCTATTACCCACCTATCCATATCACTGATCAAACCATTCCAGCTGTTTCTTTTCCTTATACATACAACAGTATTATTTTTCCAATCCAGCTTAAGAATTTGATCAAACTCATTAAAAATGCATATATCAACTGTATTACTTTCATTTGCAGTTACTATAATTCTAGTAACTGCAGCTATTCAGCTACCCTAAAAGCAAATAAGTCTGCCTAAGTTACACATTTAACTCTTAGGGATAATATACTTTTGTGGAAAGAAGTTACCCACTTTGCTACAAAAGTCAGTCATCAATTCCCTACCCTTTCTCAAATGCTACTTGTATCAGGTTTTACAGATACATACCAACTGTTTTTTGTCGAACTATGCTCCTTGCCTTTTCTGTTCCTGGAGAGCCAGTGGTTGTAGCACTGCGCTGTCTCATTGGTGCTTGTCCAGGTTGATCACGGCTCCAGCCTCTGGAAAAGGACTTATCAACAGAAGATTTTGGGAATTCATGCCCAACTCCTGCAAAAAAAGATTTGCAAATCTATTCACTTCTATTCTGGCATCATCAGGTATCTGTAGTTAAGTTCTGAAAAGTTTTAAAGCTGGACAGAATACGTTACATTATCAAAGCAAGCATGACTTCAAATCTATACATCTCATTACTGGTTTTCAAATATATAAGCCCACTAGCCAGTATTAACACTGAGAGATAGCCAAACTTTTTCATAAGTGTTGGTGTTACTAAACTACTGTGATTTTCTTTTCTGACCAGTCAAGTGCAAAACCACAAAACTGGGTTTATAAAGGTTGTAGCCTGATAAGACATGTAACTATAGAAATTTTCCTTTACTGTACTTGACACACAAAATCATACGCTACAGACCGTTAATATTGTGGTTTTCTTCTAAATGATTTTGTGACACTTGAGGAACATGAAATAAAGATGATAAAATGAAATGCAAAAGAAAAAAAAATGGGATGATGGGCTCAGAGAACAATGCTCTTTGAGAATTCACAAAAAATGCTATACTAAGATTAAGAAAAGATGGAACAAATTCACATTTGACATTTATATTAAAGTAAATAAAGCTCATATAAGGAAGTATCAAAAAAACCTGTGTGTAAAAAAGGAAGTGAACTAAAGAATATGTGCATTGCATTTCCTTACCCACACTGAACTCATATAATCCAAAATTATATTTGATAAACAATTACAATAATTGAAAATGCATATTCTTGAAAAGTTAGCCTGAGTACAACCTGTTCATTATTATTAGCAAACTAACAGGGCCAAAAAATTTGCCATAATTTGTATTATATTTGTTACTTCCAAAGCTGAATTTAACTCTGCCATTCACATTTAACAACAGAGGCTTTCCCTGGAACTCCTATTACTAAAGACTAATATAAACTCATGTCATGTGCTCTGTATGGGTGATATGGCAGATTTGAAATGTTTTTTTAAGCCTATATTCCAGTAACTATACACATTCTTATCCAACTTCACACTTCAAAAAAAAAACCAAACCCAGAAAAACCAACAACAAAGAACCTAACAAAAAAACCCACCTAAGCAAAAAACCACAACCTGTGTCTTTTGCAAGAAAAATAATCAAGCTCTATAGTAGGAAAACAAAGATGAATGGTCTGAAACAACCTCTCAGGGTCAACTACAGAGAAATGTAGTTTTGTCCAGTTGTTACACACCAGAAGAACAAAAGTGTGAATAATGCCTCTGCCCAAGATGAGCAAAAGCAGGAATACCCTTTTTAAGAGAGGGAATCCACATTGATTACTCCTTACTGACAAACCCAAAGATACTAATAGGAAGTCTCTTCCCCATGGTTTAACTGGAGAACCGCATCAATCAGAATACAGAGGGATAAACAGTAAACTAAAACTTTTTCCCCATCTTACTCAGCTTAAATCTAATCCTGCCTCTCACCATTACATCTCAAAGCACTTTTTAAAGGAGACCATTGTCATTACCCATTTTTTACAAAAGTGGAAAAAAGTCAGAGGGGATTGTCAATGGTCCCATGCAGAAAGTCAGTCTCTGATCTGGGAAGAGAATCCAGGTTTTGTAACTCTCAATCCAGCCTTCTATCCAGGACCTCCTGTTCTTTACCAATTCCAGAACTGTACCATTATAAGCAAGAAGCCACCTCGTCTCCCCATATCATGCCCTGCAGAATATTTTCTACATAGCTTAGTAATCAATTTAAAAACTGGTAGCATTCACATGGATTTTTAAGTGTATCCTTTCTCTTAAATAATCCAACAAGGTCACTTAAGCACAACCTGCCTTCACTATGGCTTAGTGATGAACTGGCATCCAAACAAAACTATGCTCACTTTACACTTCATCTTGGATTTCAGGATCAATATTCCAGCAGTGACTGCAACAGCCACTTGCTAGCTAATTTTTACCAGATGTGTAACCTTTGTTATTTTCAAGAAGCTATGATTGAGACTCAACTACTTAATTGCACTGATAAAATAAGAAAGGCATAACCTACTACAGTGTAACATTCTAGGTTAAACTCAACAGGTTTTTTTCCTTTTAAAAAATTACATTCCATATGTAGGTACTTTCAGGACTGACACTTAACGTAAGAATTTTGTGGCGGTTCTAAAAAGCAACCTTATTATAACGCAACTGGGTTATTTCAGGTAATGCCTATTTAGGTATACTAAAAACACTAGACCAAATTTATGCTGCACCCAACATCTTATTACCCCATTTGAAACTGAATTGATGTGTATACAGTGTTGTCTTACCTTTGCCTTTGTGTTTTTTCTGCTTCTGCTCACTTAACTTATCCAATGGCAGGTCACTGAGGTCCAGGCTGTACAAGTTTCTAGCTAATACTTTAGTTAGTGTCTCCATTGTCAGGGACCACTCAGTGGCCAGCTCTTCCCAATATGTCAGTGATGACATTACAGACAGCAAATCATCCCAAAGTTCTCGAGAGATGTACACGTTTAGATTCGCTTTGATCCAAGCTACTATAAGAGTCTAAAAGAATAAAGTGAGAAAAGTTGGGTTCTGAACATAAGATGCCATCACTCAACTGTTACTACTTAAAGCTTCCAACTGCCATAGAAATTTCTGTGTAAACCTGACATTCATTTAATCACCAGAACACTCAAACTTTTCATGAATTATCAAACATTGTTAAAATGGGTTTTTGACTTAGATACAGAAACAACGGACTCATGAAAGATCTTTCAGTGTCTTCAAGTTTTGCCTGAGAGTTTTGAAACAGTCCTCAATTAGTTCTCATCACATTCATATCTTGTGTATCTTTGTTTTGTTTTTTTTTTTTGTCTACTGAAGAATCTGAATACTTCACAGATTCTATTTACAGAGAAACCACCACCTATACTGCACCACCTGTAAACTCAGAAAGTATCTGCTACAGCTTACTGTAAGAAATAATGAAACCAGTATGTTAGGCATGGATGGCACAGAAGATTTTGTGTTGACTTGAGCTACCTTTGCAATCGAAGCAGGCTAAAACTACACACATTGACCGTTATCCCAACTCAACTAAAGGACAGCAATTTTTTAGTTTCACAGTACCTCAAAACCTGTTGTAGTATCATTACATATAGAACAGAAAGTAATAAATGTAGCTAGCTCTTTAACCCACACCATTCACATTATCTGGGTAACATAATCAATGACGTAAGATGACAAACCAGCCAACAGTGGTTGTTGCATCTAATCTCTTAGTCAAAATTAGGCTGAATTAATTAGAGTGAATTTATGTTTAATTGCCTGGAAAAGAGGTCCTGCAAGTCTTCCAGCTAAAGTGGAGTTTTTTCTTCCTTGGTACTGCAAGAAAGTTTGAGGTGGTATTTTCAGCACGGATTCAGTAACCCTGAGCAGCACAAGTAGCATCTGCTCCCTACAAAACATTAGAAAAAAAAAATAGCATTTTGTTACACTTCTGTTTATATCAGTATACTTTTGAAGATAACAACCAAGCTTGATTTGCTCAAATACAATCCGAACAGGACAGTGATTATAAACAGTCTAACTTGGTTCTTGCAGAAGAAACTAAGCCAACCTTGTCTTCACACTTGAGAGAGAGAAATCCCTGTCACCCTCTTACACCTTCTACCAGGTCACTCAAGAGCTACCACCTTCAACAGCCTGAAGTTACACACAAAGTTTTAACTATATTTCCATTCTGAATATTTTTTCCTCCTCCCTCCCCCGGTATGAATGACATCTTTGGCAATATTACATCATCATTAATACGCTTCATCTATTATTTTGTGTGGCACTATCTTTGCCATCACAGTCTAGAGTCACTTCTTTACAGTGACGTGAAACTGGGGAATACTAATCTAGTGGAATCTGTTTTCTGTTATTACTCCCAGTTTCCTAGTGGTTAGCCTTGAACTGACTCATTTCTTCACAAGAGGAAACAAGTTCACGTAACATGTAATTCCAGCTCTATTTACCCAGAGCTCATGAAATACTAGTTACAGACTGAAAGCTAGTCAAACTAAAATGGAATAAATCAGCCAGTTGAAATCCTCTTGCTACAGCTTCCTTGCAATGGAGAATGGTGGTAATATACTACCTCACTAGAAATAGTTATTTAAAGGAGTCGGGAAAGTAACAGACAGGAACTTGAAAGTGGCATCTCTTGTACCTGATAGGCACCCTAAGCACTGGAAAGAACAAAACAGTATGATGATTTCTTTATGCAATTACAGATCAAGAGCAATTCACATCTGATTATAATACTTATCCACACTTATCCGACAATTTTTTGTTTACTTTTAAATAAGGCTGTGAAGCTTCACCTGCTTGCGTATTTTTAGCACTTTGACAGATGAGCAAAATGCCCTAGAAAAAAGTAACCAGTAGCTCCTTAATAGCAGCTGTATATCCTAACTTACTTCCTTTTTTCACTGAGTGCTAAGCTGCCTTAAGCTAACTAGGTGCTTACTAATGGCTTTAACAGAGCAGATAACATCTTCCCCTGTATTATGTTGTCTGTGATGTAAAAGTCCATGTGTTTACTGATTGAGAGAAACCAGTTAACATAATCAATACTACTCTACTGTGTTTAATACCAAGTAAATTTTCACATTTATCTTGAGATTCAATAACCGAAGATAAAAGCATTAGCATTTTACCATGTCTTCTTGTCTATCGTCACTTGGACTACCATGTGACGGTAGATATTAAGAATGCGTTTACACATATCAGTGTGTTCATCCAGCAGAGCTTTTATTTCATTTGCAGGTTCAAGAAAGAATATATTTGAAGAATTTATTATAAAAACCTGTAAGTAGAAAAGAGTGGATGTTACAAGCTTGAAATACATTTGTGTTTTCAGCAATTCCACTGCTATTAACTAGGAAGAGAGAATTTATGATTTACAGAAAAGACTGCATATGCAATCAGAAGTAAATATGTAAATATCAGTTAGCTTGATACGATGATAAAGCAACAGTATGATGGATTTTTCTCCCATTTTTGTCTACAAACCATATTTGCATATTTTTGCTGTCATAGGCAGATGGTACAAACTACTCAATAGAATTATTTTTATACAATGGACAAAAATGGCCCAGTAAAGAAGTCCACTACACAAAAGTTCCACCTGGAAGCCAAAAACTTACTAATATAATATATACTAAACTACTTGAAATAGTCCTGGCACAAAGCGTGTCCTTTAACATGACAAGGCCTGTATTTTTCTGGGAAACCAAAGCATTCGTCCCACTATTATCAGTAAGGCTTACCAAAAGTAGCAAACAGGATACCTTCCCCAAAGTGGCTGACATCAGTGGACAGTGAATTAAGGCTTTCAGAAAGAAAATGATAAAAACAAGAGTAGGCAAGGACACTGTAGGAGTTACAGGAGCTACTACTGAAGTGTTGTTATATTTTTATGGACGTTTAGGAAGCATTTGAATCACAGTATGCCCTAGATCTTAAATTATACTTGTCTTTCTTAATGCATATCAACAGGAAATCATTGGTTCTATAGCTGTAATTTCCCTCTACTGAGAGCTTTGAATTTTAAGAATTAAAACCTGATAGTACGCAGTTTTACATTCACTAGCCTCAGCTAATGAATCTACCCTACTCTAAGTACCTACATATGTTGTCTATACAAGAATCAAAAGGGAAGAAAATTCAAGACAAAAGTCTTGGATTTCTGCTTCACAGAAAAAGTCAAATGTGATTCCAGGTCAGGAAACCTCTCAAAATCAGATACGGTACTGCCTTAGAATGATGTCTTGACCCTATTTCAGGCTAAAGAAGGTATCTAGTGGTCAAATGAACCTTTGCCTAAAAAAGTTCAACGTGTACAATCTCTCAGACATTCTCAGATGTGTAAACATTGGTGATACGTTGCAAACAGATTAAGATACTTCTCACTGTTTCTTTCCTCAGAAAAACTTCATATTCTTAAATAGTCATTGTATGCAAAGTTTATGAAGCTTAAATTATTGTAATATATTTGAACTTACAGGTAATTTCAGTTACAAAGTTTATTTCTATATATATAACAATGTACACCACAATAAGAAACCCTATTCAGGACATCATCCAAGCTGTGGTAGAAATGAGTTCTAATTAGCATTATCACCCATAGTAAAAGTGCACATGGTGGAGTGGCAAATGCACATGTCTATTTCATTTTGTTTAGAATCAATTTTCTTTTGGATAAAAGAATATTACAGAGGATAGTCATATATGCACCTATACGTATGCATATGCGTGCACATA
>JBCJKH010021208.1:0-10400 GCA_039877255.1 Loriculus beryllinus | reverse complement strand
TAGCCCATCAAAAATTTAGAATCTATATTCAATGTCTCAGACACTGTATATCCTTGAGTGGTAGCTGAACTCGGGTAACTTAACTCTCTCAGTAATGTGTCCAAACTCTTCAACACACTGAATGGATAAGCTACTGACATTCATTTCCTCATTCAAAAAAATCCCTTTCATCCAGATATACCGGAATTTTAAAATACTTAATTTTTTGCTGCTTAAAGCAATTAGTGCAATGCATTTCAACTGAAACTTAGTACATTTTTACTATTGTTCAGAAAAAATTCTTCATCTTTTGATCTATTAGCATGGGCCATAAAAAGAGTCTATTTGTACTTCCACATTTAACTCAAAGGTATATATTTGCACATTATAAATAAAGGCTACATATTTTAGCATATGCTCTCAGTTTAAATTTGTTTAATAGTTTCCAGTTGAGAAACACTGTTTTGATTACACTCAGCTAACACTTCCGGTTGCAGTAAAGTCAGAAGCAGAAGCTGCTCCCTTCTATAGCTATGTGTCCCACCCTTCTGATGAAAATTATCAAGGAAAGGATATTCAGCTGCTCCCAAAACAACTCTTTAACAGCTGCAGACTCCCACAGAAGGCTTATTTTAATATGCTTGGTTGAGAGTTCTAATAGCTATGGGGTTGATGTATGAAAAGATCAAACATTCCTGTCTATGGGAAACTGTAAAGTCAAAGTTAAATGTTGTCAAACTGCTTATTAAAGAAACAATATCAGAAAAATCAGAAACTGTAGATATTCTATGCAGAAAACATTTCAGAATTTTAAGTTTTCAAGGCAAGATGACAGAAAAAAATCTGTACATTTATGTAATATTCCGCTAGCAAACGCTCTTGAAAAAAAACAATGACATAACGATCACTTATAATAAATATTCCTGAATTCTAAAAGTGGTTCTTTACCTGTCGAAAAATCTCAGTTAGAAAATTAACATTGCTTCTCTTCGCAGAAAAGACTTTCCGGACAATTTCAATATCGGTTAAATGCTCCTCGTCAATACTGCAGAGGCTGGAAGAACTTGGTTCTCTCTCTGTTAAAGTACTTGTATTAGAATGAGATTGTTCTGGCTCTGTGTTTCTATCCTGCTTATCAGTACTGTCATTTTTGCTGTCCTCCCGTGAAGCCATGCTAGCAGCTGCTCTCTGGAAAAAAAGAGTAATATTCCATAGCTCATGTTTAGTGCAACCATTAACTTGTACAAAGTGTACTGTACAAGTTATATAACAGTATAATTTAAAACAGTACAAAGGATTCAGAAAACAATAAAAAAAATCCCACAAAACCAAAAGAGGATTCAGTGTATTTCAAAGCTTCTTACAGCTATGTGATTAAAAATAAAATAGCAGAATTTGGAAGAAAAAAAAAAAAAAACAAAAACAAACCCACAACAAAAAACCCACCCAAAAAAACTCCTCAAAACTCCATAGCGAGTCTTTCTAAAGTGAATTCACAAGCAGAAAATTTGCCTGGAAATTCCTCTTTTTAATTCTTCATTAGTTATCATTTTCAGGAGTGCACGCTGCTGACATAATTAAGGAAAACAAAATAAAACAAAACCTTTTTTATATATTTGGTTTCACCTGAATATTCTTTGGCACATTTTCACCTTCCATCCCAGGAATATGAGGTCCTGTATGAGGTTTTGGCTCTAGCCAGAAAGACACCAACCATCGAATGACAATAACACGAGCCTTAATAAAAGGTTCTTTTGTGCAATACACTGCCTCATTGGTTTCAGCATCTTTCTTAACCATTACGTAGTGTGGCTTTGGTCTCATTTGTGGTATATCTGTAAGGAAACACATCATCTTAAAAACAGCTGCAGAAAGAAAGCTCTACACAAGAAAGAAATCCTAAAATCATAACCAATACACGTGAACACTCAGGCACTGTTTTTTCTATTCACTGTTGTACAACTCATCCTAAGGTGTGACAAAATGGACACAGAGAAAATTTCAAGACTAGACTGTAAGACTTCACGAGGCTGTAACTGTCTCCTGGAGGGAGACAATACTGTTGGTCCAAAAGACAGCAACTTGGTTTTGCTATGTAAAACCTCTAATTTTTTATCTGAAAGTGATTTCTACAGCCTTACATTTTTGCTTGCACTTTTTTCTAAACAAGTGAACACATTTCTTTTAATTGTTTCCAGCTTAAGCTACATGCTATACCAAAAATATAAAGATAAAACTAATAAAGATAAAGCAAAGTCACTACTTCACACTTGCACCTAAAAACCACAAAGGGGTTCTAAGTGGCAAAATAATTATTAGACTAGAATATGGCTTACACAAGAAAACTATCTTCATACAGAATTAAGATATTGTCAAATGTCTTCATTTTTAAGATGTTTATAGTTGTTTATGTTACTAAGTAACAATGTATATGAGTGATATAATTTTACAGCCTTTTAGGAGTCTTACATGTCATATTCCCTACTACTAAACCTACTGGGAAAAGCAGATACAGCTCAGAGGCAAGTGATCACTGCATTTCCCAACACATCCCTAGAAAGATCTCTATGGTGGTCTGCAGCAACTCACAATAAAGCAATATCATTAGCAGTAAGGGTAATAGTTATTACTGATACAGATCCCAACATCTAATCATGGCTATAAAGGGAAAGCTTTAATTCCAAACTGTATTTTAACAGTAAACACAATACGCACAGTCTCTTCTGGCCCTTCAACAGGTGAAAGATGCAGAAAAAGAAAGAACAGCAAAGATGAACAGAAAGATGAAATAGATGAACAGAGATGAATAGATGACTAGAAAGATTAATAGAAGATGTTCTGCTCCAAAGCCACCACATGAATCTGGCAGCTTCATCCAGTCCCACATCTGCACTAGCTAATTTTCCTGGGGTTTACTGCCAAAGCGAGGGCACATTCATCTTCCTGTGACTTAGCTGAAAGATGATTCTGTGGTCATAACTTCTGCATACCGGCTTGCAGCGAGCATCATGAACAATGCTCAGTGGTGTGCCAACTGGCAGGCACCATTCCATTTTCTCATCAGGCACTCTACATGATGGCTCAGAACTGTTTAGTTCTGGTTCTCTACTGTGCTAGTGACAAAGATGCCAACAGTGTCATCTGTATTCCTGAATCTGCTTCAGAAAAAGTGACAGTCTTTAATAACTCGACAAGGTTGGAATTTACATGCAAAGTAAACCCGTAACAAAGACGGAGCAGGGAGGGCAGGGGGAAAGGGCATTTCATACATGCTGGTTTTTTTAAACATATGGATTGGTTTTTTAAGTTGTGCATAATGCACATTGCTGCACAGACAAATACCAACAGCCCAGTTCAATCCAGCCATGTTATCAGCCAACTCGATACCGCAAAATGTCATTTCTGCAATACTAATTATCAGTCTGAAGTACTTTCAGATGTGAATGGCATTTCTCTGCGAGTGGTATGCCAAGTCTATTCCTAGTTCTGGAAGGGCAAATATGAGATCTGCTCTGATAGAAGTAGATGAAAACTTGCCTGAGAACCAGTTCTAACACATGCTGTCAGAACACACCCTGCTGGTGGTGTTTCAGTATCATTACTTTCATCTAGTGACAGCAACTTTCTCTCCCCCCAAAAAACAAGCAAACAAGCAAAACAACAGAAAAAAACCCAAACAAAACCACCAAAAACCAGCTAACTAACCAAACCAAACAAACAGAAAATAGAAATGAGGAGACATGGAAAACAATGGTCCTATTCGTATCTGAGTAAGAGATACATTCCATGGTTTTACAGGCCAGAAGACACTTAAAGATACTAACGGTAGGAGTCAAAGAAGATGCAAAGTAGTTGTGTTGAACAACATGAAGTTGTTCCTTGACTATATTTTACTAATGCAAGGTTGAGAGCTGCTTAGTTGTTCTAAGAAAACCAGCATAACTTCTGCCACATTATGGTCTCATGCTTCAGAAGAAACAAATCCGGGTAACAGCAAAGAAATACTCAGCTTTTTAGGCATTTGAAGTGAACACTGCCTACCTGCCAGACTGCTGGAAAGGTTTCCTTGTTAACATTACGAATAAACAACACAAAATCCAGCACTAGCATTGAGGATATCCAAGCTGGTGTATCTCAGTGTCACTTCAACAGCCACATACTAAAGTAGTGATAAACTCATCATGACGTTGCTAAACTGAGGTATGTTTCTAGAACAGTCTTTAAAGTTACATCCACTATTTTTAATGGAAGCATTATTTTAAGAGGAAAAAACTACATGACTCTTGCATACAATCCACCTAAGTAAAAATCCACAGAATACTTTAAAAGCTTACAAAGATTTTATTTACTACAAATAAAAACCAGTACATTGTTTGCATTCTAGGGAAAGCAGCAGGTTAGTAAGAAAATTAATATATCTTAAACAGAAGCATATATAACAGCACAAGCAGTATAAAAAAGGAAGCAAATGTCTGGTAGTGCAGTATTTAAAGACGCAAAAATCAGTTTCCTCTGGTATCCATTAGCGTTCAGCAGGGCATGAAGCCTGCAACACCGGCACTATTTTCAAAATGACAAGACATTCAGTAGACATGCAGTTAACACATCTTTGCAGCACACTGTCCCCTTCTGTAGTTTCACGATACTCTCTCAGAACATCCTCTTTCTCTAGTTCCTCTCAACTATATTATTTGGTGCAGCTGATTCTCAAATGTATCCCCCTTCAGTCATTTCTTGTATTTTCACATTGCTGTCCATCTTGGAAGTAGTTGTCAAGGCTCCAGACGAGGACGCTGACACAAAACCAAAGCAAAAAAGCTTATTAGATTAACTCAAGTAGCGCAGGAGGAAATATTTCCTTCCCCCAACTTTCATTTTTCCTTTCTTTTTTGTTTTCGGTCTTTCCTCATCTCCCACCCCTCCCCTCTAGGAACTTGATGTAAGCTGGTGCCAAAAAAGCCAGGAAGCTGTAAGGTGGAAGACATACTCAGGGTAGAAAATGAAAAGGCTAGCAACAAGTTATAAAGGTGGACACTTGTAGTTTTGACCACGCTTACTTTGTAAGGTAATAAAGGGTTCAGATGGAATGAAGTGCTGTAGAGAACTGTGGGACTGCTCACTTTGCTTCCCAGTGAAAGAAGCAGCCTTGGAAATGGCACAAAGGCACATTATTATGATAAAAGAAACAATGCCCTTGGAATCTTACTGTCAGTTCTGTATTTCTTACTAAACAGATGTTAAAAGACATTCAAAACAAACAAACAAACAAACAAACAAACAAAGTCCCAAACTAATCTCACGGGCTCTTCTAAGCCTGTAATACTCAAGCCAGAATTTGGAGGAAGCATAATACAAACATCTTATAATTGGAAAAACTGGTGCTTGCTACTGTAACTAATATACTTATCTAAAAATCTGGCTTCACAGAAAGAAAAGAAAATCTCAATCCAATAGACTATCTGCAGTGAAGCCCTGCATCAGTGCTTGCTTACTAAAATTACTGTTTTGATTTGTACCTCATGACAATCCCTAAATTAAACATTACATAGCATAAGAAGCTGGTTTTAGCAGTAGGCTCAGCGCCCAAATTTGCTCTGTTTTCTGCAAAAATACTGTCAATTTCATTCAGAACAGGCACAGAATTGTTCACAGGTAGGGTGGGAAGATGTATGCCAGTGAAAAAATTCTTAGAGGAGAAAAGGCTGTTCTACTTACCAGTGTTCCTGTTGTTTTCATTACTGTATTCTTCCCAATTTTTGTTGCTGACCTTGCACAGTTATTGATAATAGTTTTGGAGATCTGTGGCCATTTCTTGTTTTTGCTTCCCATTGTCCTGTTCTTTACTAAGGCCTTGAAAGCTTCTTGTTCACAGTTCACAGAAAACAGAGATGACTACCTGAACTATGGAAGACTCAATCAAGATCTTCATAGGAAGAGAAAATATCATTTCCACATTTCTTGTTCAAAGATGTCAAGTAGCAGATTTGCTCTCTCAGCATCTCAGCATCACTTATCATTCCTCTTGTACCTATTTTATCACTGAACCTCTTCAGCATCTTCACACAACTCTTGTTCTGCTGTTGCTTATGGCTAGATTTATACCGTTTCTTCTCCCCTAGATGAGACGGTCTGCTGCTTGTCTTTCCCACGAGAACAGGTTTTTTTAAACATCCATCTCTGATGAAAGCCACATCCAAATACAGGTACATGGCCTGGCAGAATCTAAGACCTTTTCAATAAACTTCCATGACAGCTTGCTTTTAGAATATGAAATCGTGTCTGGAGATCACTACTACCCCTTGAGATAACACATAAACAGGTAAGAGACGCAGTGAGGTGTCTGTATTATTCAACTAATGAAATGGCAGCTTAAAGCCTATGTATGTGGCATTGTTTTGTAAACAAGAGTCTTAAACTCTATTATCTTACAACCAACATGTGCATGGGTACTTGCAAACCTAAGCTACCAAAAAAAAAAAAAAATCAAGATTTGGGAACAATGTTCTAGTTGAGAATGGGCTAAAAGCCTCTGAGCAAAACTCTAGCTAGGTTCTCTTAGAAAACACCTAAAATTCTGCTCTCTATATGGAAAGGTATATTCCAGCACCATCATCAGCTTTAAAGATGCTGTTAAACCCTAAGTTCCTCTTCCTACTCACTACTTCCTTTCCTCTTCACAAAATACAGTTGACAAAAAAAACATAACTAACTTTGCCCTGGCCAAACTATGAGCAAGCACCATATGATCCAAACACTATGATTCTATACAGATAAAGCCAACAGCTCCCAAAGAATGGCACACTAACACTTTATGTCAGCAGCGGTAGTTTCTCCTCAGAGCACAACTTAAATTGACAATGGAAGTCACGTTAAAGAACTGTTTTACAAGAACATTACCTGAATCAGGTTACTACAGTCAGATTTGACTCTAAACAAAGGGTCAGATGCCTCCACATAGAACTGAAAACCATGAAGAGGAACCATAATATTTTCTTTCATTAGAAATACTTTTGAAGAATGTTCATTATGGGCAAAGTGACCCAAGCAAAAAAATGCTTTGCTATACCCTCTACTAGAGAAAATGTAATGACTTTATCAGCTGTGTTAACACTTACCAAGTATAGGATTGTACAAGCTGGTCTCCTTACAGATGTTTGGGAAAATAGAAGGTAAGTAGTATTTCTTAAAATTTGAGAATAAAAATGAAAATCCCTTCTCCTGGTTTTCCTTGTTCTTCCATTCTAAACTCTTAACCTTAAAAAAAAAAATAAAAATAAAACCAAACAAACAAAAAAACAAACAAAAAAACAAACAAAACAAAACAGGTTAAAGTAAGCGCCTAGAAGTAGAAGAGAAACATGACTGATGAAATGTCTTCAGTTATTTCTTTAGGCAAAATAATGCATTTTAATAACACTTTAAGAAAGATGGAAGAGAAACTAGCTATGAAATGTCAATGAAACAACAACAGTTCTTTTCTAAAATGTTGCTTCAAAATGAACTTAAACGCATCAAATACCAAAATCAAAAGAAATACATCTGCTTTTAAAGCCATCTTGCCAAGACATCTTGCCTTCAGGAAGAAATTTCCCGTTAAGTTTGAAAAGCAAAGTCCCTGACCACCACAAAACCCACGAGTGAGCACAGTTTATACTTCCACTGTTGAAGGCAACAAGGGCAGGGACAGGGATACGAAAAAGGGAAGGGAGCTGAAACTAGCACCGCTGGAAGTGACTGAAAATTTTTTTCTCTCCATGCTGCAATTTAATGCGAGAACATGGGGTAAACAAACCTATCAGCCTTCCCACAGAAGATAAATACATTCTAGGATCTACTTTTTACAAAGGCCACTTAAAGGACAGGCAAGGGATAGGAATGTTTATAACATTTTTATACAGATTTGCAGTGCTACTAGTAAACATTGTCTTATAATAGACAAACAGGTGTTGGTTACTTCATATTTCTTCTTTTAAACAAGCTACAGGACATACCTGAATTACTATGTATTTCAAAAGTGCTTCTAAGAAATAGCTTGTTAAATCTTCTTGTCCTTTATCTCCTGATTGTGGAGGAACAAGTGGAGTGATTTCCTCTATAGTCACTTGAGCTATTGAATAATAAAAAAAGAAGTACATCTAATATTTAGACCATTTGTTCTCATGCATAAGTATCTACCAAGTTATGAAAGAAAAAATTCACTGAGGTAAGTAGAGACAATTACAGGAAAAACAATCCGCTCATAAATTAATGAATATTATGAAAATTTAGATAATAAACCACCACAGAAGTGATTTTTACATATATACAACCACAGCCCTATATAACCTGGGAATCTACCTGCCAAGGCATTTTTTCAGAAGGCATAATCCACTTCTTCTGGAATTACGCAAACAATAGCCTGACACTTGTGTTACACGAATGCCAAATTTTTATTTGCATCTCTCACATTCATTCAGCAGCTGATCACTTACATTTGCGTTAAGTTTTTCTAGCTCTCTCCTTCCTTCACCTCTACAGTGAAGCTACTTCAAAGTTCCCTCTTCTCTCACTCCTGTAGTTAGATGTTTGCATTTTTAGCCTTTGCATGCTGCATTTCTACACTGCCTACATCCCCTTTACATTGTTCCTCCTTTCCCTCAGTAGAGATATATGCAAGATAACTTCAGAACAGGGCTTAAATTATGTAGCAAACTTATATGCAGAGCTATCCTGACATGGAATTCATCTGCTAGGTTTCAATAAACTGAAGTACCAGTCAAGGAGACACTGCTTGCTTCTAAATGCAATGCTTGTACCAGCTCTAAAACACTGGGTGGAGATGGAAAAAAAGTAACAACACTTAATGTTCAGAGGAAAAAGCGGTTAGCTTCTTATTCACATTTATGTCAATGCACAGTTTGCACTTATGACCCCACACATAATGAAATTCATTAATAAATGAGTTTGAAATCCTACTAGCAGGACTAAATGGATTTAGGAGGCAAGAAACTCCCCAAAGTAACCAGTATTTGATACTTACTGCCAGAGTGAATGGTCAAAGGAAAAACTGTCCTAAGAGCCATCTTAATAGAAAAGTCATCCCCACTTTACTGAATGACCTTCACATTAAAAAAAACTTAAGATCTATAAAATATAAAAAGCTTATTTCAGAATGCTCAAGCGTTTCCACTAATGCAGACCTTCATGACCTCAGGTTTTGCAATTTACAAGGTCTAATTCTTTTGGAAGATTCCAAGCAACCACATGAATATCACAGCTTTAATTGCCTCATCATACACAGACACAGTCAGAAGATCAACCATTTGGCTTTACTTACAGCCCTAAGAACCTCTTAAAGGTCATACCGGTAAAATGCTTTGCATAGCTTGCTCCCTAGAGCACAGTCACGCTATGTGTTAAGCTACTATATCACACCTTAAACAAAAAACCCAAACAAAAACACAATAAAAAAAACAAACCAAAACACACACACACACACACACACACCAAAAAAAAAAACCCAACTAAACCAACCAACCTTCAAAAAAACCCACCACCACCAAGACAAAGTTACTCTTGGAAGACCTGATAAACTGACAAGAAACTCATTAACAGTTCCACATAACCTCGCTAACTACATACATATATTAGTTCTCTGTTACAGCAACTTGACTTTTCTGTGCTAAGAATTACATAAAGAATTGAGAAATATAACCAAATTACTTACTTTCTTGAACATTAAGTGGGGGGTTAATGAGATTGTCTAGTGTTCGGGGGCCATATTCAGACTGTGGTGATGAAAATCCAGGAATTAAGCAAGAAAACATCCACAACTGTTCTCTACTACAGTTATTCTGAAGTGCTTGCAGCCACAAAAGAAAGAGACGCACACCCTCTCGACGTATCTTAAGAGGAAAAAAACATGAAACAAGTTAATTTGTCCCAGAATACACAAAAGCATTTCCAGGAAGAGGAAAGAGGAAAAGAAAAAAAACACAAGCCTATAGTCACTTGCTTTACTACAGTACTGCAAGGTGCCACGTGAATTTTCCAGAAAATACAAGGACTGTCACAAATTTTCTAAATCTGTTTGTGAATTAATAACAGAATGAAGTTTTTGCAGCAGAAGAACCCATTCCACCCTCTTTCATTCCTTCTTCAAGGTGATGAAATCCTGGCGCAGTCCCCTCCTTGCTCTCACACTGGAGAATTTCAGCACCAGCCAAGCCTGCATGTTTACATGGGAGTGGCATGGTTGTTTGCTGCAGTACCAAAACTGTTTCTTAATGACTCAGTCTCACCACTGTGCCTGGCAAAATCTTGGAGCAGATTCTCCTGGAAGGCATGCTAAGGCACATGAAAAATAACAAGGTGCTTGGTGACAGCCAGCATGGCTTCACTAAGGGGAAATCCTGCCTGACCAATTTGGTGGCCTTCTATGA
>JBCJKH010021204.1:3919-20351 GCA_039877255.1 Loriculus beryllinus | reverse complement strand
TCCTTCCTTCCTTCCTTCCTTCCTTCCTTCCTTCCTTCCTTCCTTCCTTCCTTCCTTCCTTCCTTCCTTCTTTCTCTCTCTCTTTCTCTCTTTCTCTCTTTCTCTCTCTCTTTCTCTCTTTCTCTCTTTCTCTCTCTCTCTTTCTCTCTTTCTCTCTTTCTCTCTCTCTCTTTCTCTCTTTCTCTCTTTCTCTCTTTCTCTCTATCTCTCTATCTCTCTCTATCTCTCTTTCTCTGTATTGGAATAGATACTTCTCAAACTTGTACTGATTTAAGATACCATTTTGAAAATCTCTCACTTGAATGGTGCAGTGACATGTGATTTGAAAAGTTCAGAAGAGTTTTAAAATACTGCATCATGAAACTAAACAAATGCATGAAAAATTGTCTCCAGTTACTAAGTTTTGTTACTGCTGTAAACGTGTTGCTCAGATGCTGATGTTTTTAGCATGTCATTAAGATAACAGTTCTGTGCGTATGGCTGTAGGGAGGGTAGTTTCTTATTTTTCTGTTGCAAAAGGAGTAGTTCTGTGTGATGACAGCTAGGCTGGCAGAAATGAACTCTTAGTGACTTCAGGGCATCTTACTGCTTTTTCCTACGTGCCTTCTGTTACTTGTGTCATAGACTGTCAGTGTATTTTATACTACTGCTACTGCAATTCACCATAACACTTAAGAGACTGAGTTCCTTTCCAGTTCAAAGGTTTCATAATAAGAAAACATTAACTCTAGGATAGTAACATTGATTACAAAAAGTAAATAGAGTTTTTTAGTCAGTATAACAGAGGACAAATTATGCAGAATAAAGCTTTGATGCAAAATATGAAATTTGGAAAGATAATATACTTTCTAACATTTCAGAAGCTATCAAGCATAAGGCCTTAGCAAGAGTCTGAGAAAGCTAAAATAAGTTTATGGAAAGGTAGGATGAAATTAAGAGATAGTGAATCAAGCTCAACTTACATCTGCACAGGCAACTTGGACTCTAGAATACGTTATATAATTCATTGGCTTTCCAGCAATTATGATAGGTAGTCTAAAAATATAGTGATGTTAGTTACCTCTATTCATATTTACTAGGTGTCAATGTCATTCAAATATCCTGAGGCTTTTGAAAATCTTTTTTAAGCTTAAAACCAGATAAAAACATTTACATAAAATTGCAGTCAGCTATTAGAAATATGTATGAAAGATTTTTTTGGGAGGTTGATGCTAAATTTTGAAATTAATTTGGTTCAATATGTGACGAATTAACAAGTGTTTTGTGGAATAAAATGATTAGAGAACCACAGAAGATTGCTGGATGCCTCATACAGAAAAATCAAGTTTGTGGTCTATTCCCAAGAAGTTTAAAATCTTGCCTTAGAAGCAATATGATGAGCAATATTAATTATTAGAAAAGATTAGATAAAGCTGTAAAGCGTTTACAGTAAAAAATAACATGGAGTTGTTAATCCAGCATGCATAGAACACCTATTTTTTTATTATTTTTTTTTAAAGATTGATATGTGGGGCCATGCAATAAAGCCATAATGCTCTTTGTGAATGTGTAGTTACATTTCTGCTCTCCTATCTTTTTCCTCTTCTCACCTGAATATTCTATTTTCTCTGATTCCTCAAGCTTTAGGGGAAATATGGTATTAAATATATAGGTTTATTCAGCATTTTACCCTAATTTTATAAAACCAGAGTGTACAATATGATTAACTCAGCTGGTTCCAACTGTTCTTTTGGAAAAAGTCATTAGCACCTAACAGTGATCAGAACATGAAATCTCCAATTATTTAAAATGTGAAGCAGAGGGAGGGATTAGAGGCCAGTTAGTGTGTTTGAATATCTTCTGAAACATTCTGATGTGAATTGTCACACATAAATGTGCGCAAGTATATATACTTGTCTATATATGTATATGTTTACATATGTTTTATAGACTAAGTATGGAGAACACACACTTTGAATCTGTAAAATCGTAGAATTAAGATCATTTAGATAACTGTAATTCAAACCCTTCCACTGTACATTTTAAAAGAAGAAAGCGAAAGTGATGTGACCTTAGATTGTACGTATTATGAGATTGTTTTAAGTGCTTGCTATTTTCTACCCATGTACATTTATGTCATAAAAAAATGAGCTTACATCTTGGTCTAATACTTTTATTGCTATACCAGTAGGTAGAAGAGTTGTTAATGAACAGTAGCAATTGAATGAACAATTAGTGAAAACTAGTGCAAAGACATAAAAGGGAATGCAAGAGCAAGAAGAATTCTTGGGCAAAGATCAGACACAATTGCTACTTTTCTTCACTAATTAGTACCTGATCATCTGAGTGCTTTTCTACTGTACTTTGGTAGAACATATCCTTAGTTCTATTTCAAATATGGTTCAATAGGTCTTTACTGAGCTATTAATTTTCCTACTTATTTTTTCTTATCTCTTCACACAGCTCAGGTCTTAATAACTGCTTTTGATGGTACCTTTGGATCAAAATGGATAATAATTGATCATAAAGTATTGTAGCCAAGAACCACCTAGTTCTTCAAGTCACCAAAAATCTATCTCCAGGTGTACAGTATGCTTTTCAAGAGTAGCACAAACCCTGGCTGTAGGCCCTCCTTAGATTATGCATACAAAGATCCAGAGGATTATCCCAGCATTTTGAATTCTCCACTTAAGTTCAAAGAAGGAATTTTCTCTGGTTCTTATCTTCTGTTAAAAAAAAAAATAAAAAAATATATAATTAGTTTTGTAGACATCTGGCTTACAAGAGGTAGCTATCTTACTCTTCATTTGTTCTCTCTTAATGATAAGGACCTTGCATTATTCAGAGTTCAGAACAATATCCTTTCAATTCTCTGGAGACATTTGCTGTTTATCTTTCTTTGCTGCATATTGCCAACACTATCAAATGTGTGTCTAGAACAATTTATACACAAGATAACTATTATGTTCAATCATACAGATGCACACAAGGATGGTGGAGGGGATGTCATGGAAGAAGGTTTTGGTTTTCTAGGAACATTCTGCTCAACTCATTCTGAAAACTGCTGTAGGTGTTATTTCAAGGAAATAGCTATTTTAATATTTTAATACTAATGAAAAGTCCTGTTCTTGCAATACTAAATATATAAAAGTACCAATTTATCCTGCTTTTACCAAAGTAGCACTATATGTATAGTAGTAGCATTAGGTTAAGAAAATAGAAGTTTACTTCTCTTGCTGTATATGTTGTTTTGTGATCTCACAGAGGTCATTTTCATTTCCCTTTAAAACATGATTTGTTAATTAATTCTTTTAATTCATACTTTGAGCAGATCAGAATGAACATCGTTCAAAATAAATGCCTAGCATGTGTAAAGCATCAGTGGTGTGTAAATCTGGATTCTAAATATCCTGATAAGCTCTCTTGTATCAAGTGCATGTCCTTACTTCAGGCTACATCATTCTGTAAGTTTTAAACATGTCACACCAAATATTGGAAATAAAGGATTGAACTCCTTACAAAGCATTAATTCTAGAAGGGCAGTAGGAGGTAAAAATAATTCAAGAAGGATATATGCACTTTATGATCTCAGATTATATAGAAGGAGATCATACAACTGGTAATTGCATATTGCAGATATCAGATTGTTACAGAAATACTTTAAGCAATTGTCTTTTTAATGTTTTTTTATTAAGACTGGCAATATAGTAACGTCAATATGCTGTTCCTTGTACACTATCAGCACCGAATCTTCATCTTACCTACACCAGCTGTGTCAAAGTTATACGTGTACTTTATGGTGGCACACCATGTAGTAATAGTCAAAATATGCCAGAGTGTGCCTTAGTAAAACTTCAGAAAGGCATTTTGGCACGCGAGGCAAAGGGAGATTGATGTGAAATTAGGACATACATGTATGTTTCTTTTCTTTCCTCCTAAACCAGTATTGCTAGATTTTCAAACATCCTATTCGATTCCTGCTGTTGCTATGCATATACTTGCACACATATACATGTTTACATATATCAGTCCATATGCAAATATATAATAACAGATAATTTGAAGTAAAACTTGATATACTTTGCAATTGCATGCTTTTCACGAGCACAGCAACATTAATCAACAGCAGCAAATTGATTAAACTGATCAAATGAGGTTGTTTGAAAGCTCCCAGTAGGCCATTATGATGGATCATAGCTTGACAAATGATGAATAATGCATTAGGGCCAACATGTTGACATGTTACTTAATTACATTGTTAGTGCAATCATGATACAAGGATTTCAGAAGGTAATAATGGACATGTCTGAAACAGTATGATAGTTATCTAATTCCATATAGTAAAAATGTCAAAGACAGAATAACAATGAGAGTGTGATACAAATGGTAAAACATAATGAATGGAACACAGTGGGGAAAAGATAAGGGGAAATGGTAAAGATAAGAATGATGATGTATTCAACAAAATAATAAAAAAATACGCAAACACTTATATGACTGCCTCTTAATCACACACAATCTGCTGTCAAAGGCTTGGGTAAATTAGCGTGCATAGGAATGAACAAAAACATTCAGGTATATAGTGAGCAAACTAGCATGGCATTAATTAAGATTGATTTTTGTGGTGATATTACTAGTATCTGAGACAGACACATCCTATTCTAAACCTGAAGTTCTTCCTAAAGTTTTCAATATATTTTCAATGACTGTAGATTATATTTTGCCATCTAAACTTCAGGAACTGATCTTAATACCTGCCAGGGGAAGCTAGTACTATAAAATATAAGGAGAAATGATTTAATAGAGTAGGGACTGTCACTATTCTAGGTGGAGAAGAAGTAAATGATGACTGAAGGCTTCCTTATAGTAAATAATCTTCTACTAACCACACTAACAATATTCTAGTGAGTCTTTTGGTAAAACTTCAGAATCAAGAGTAAGCTTTCCTCTATACATATGAAGGCTGTCTTCACTGCTCAATCAAAATAATAGATAATTTCATTTTTTTCCCCTTTCAGGGGCAAGGTTTGCCAATTTTTGTTTAAACTGAAGTTCAGGATTTCCCGTCATCTCTCAAATGGTCTTACTGATTTCTATCAGTGATAAATGTTAATATACCTGTAAAAATCTATTTTTCATTTTGATTTACAAAAATTTGTACTGGTAGTAGTTTAAGAATATATATAGCTATTTTATAACTGTGCATTTTCCCTATGTAAACCAATTTATTATTAATTTCAAGCATTCATTTTGATAATATGTATCTAAATGCTATATAAAAAGTAACATTTTTTGAATATGATAAAAATATATTAGATTTCCACTTGAGCTCAAGCAGAGCTACTAATGTAAACCCCTTGTGTATTATTAAAGTAGATTTTTAAGTACAGATTGTGTCAGTTTTTACTGGATAAGCTTATGAAAGCATAGGCATTTCAGCACTTACATGATCAACATACACAATAGTTTATTTCTCTGCAACAACCACACAAGATATTGTGATATTTAATTGCCCATTGATCTCAGGTAAACAGGATACTGCCATGGAGGAAAATCAGGCTGAGTGGAAAAGAATTAAATACATTAGAATAGGCTAAAAGGAAGGTTTCAATGAAAATAGCCAACTCAGAGTTAAAATTGCTTTTAATCTAGATGTAAATAAGTGGTGGACAAATAAAGAAGACAAAAAATCAGCAGAAAAGCAAAAGACAATAATAAAATAAAAAGTAATGAAAATGTAATAATAAGGAAGATGATCTAGAAAGACATAATTTGTGAAGTTGGATTAATGATAGACAATGAAGGTAAAAACAAAATTAAAAGGATTGAGTGCCAGATCATTAGTTTTGGGGGGTAAAAACCAAAATGAAAAATAAATAGAAAAATTAGGGGAGAGGAGGTGTATTTTCTGTAACAAACCCATGAACAGTCAAGGGAGGTAGCTGAGAGGAGGGCTAAAGAATTGGTGCATTACTGCATGATGATGTGAGTGAGAGCATACTTCTGCAGTGGTATGAAACAGCACAGTGTAGGAATCTACAGGCCAAACAGGGCTGAATCACAGACTTTGGTGAATGAAAGAGTTTCTCGATATATTACCCTAACAGTAGGTTAACTCCTAAAAAAGTTATATTGTGATCTGTGTTACCTGATGTAAAAAATCCCTTGGTTAGAGTTTTCAAAATGTGGTAATGGAGTTATCTGTATGATGTAGTAAGTGGTATATTAGGCTACATTAAAATGATGTCAGGTTTGGATTCATGACTGTTAAAATTGTAATAACAACCTCTTTTTTATTTTTAAGCATTCCTTGTTGCCTTTACTGGCTTGAACTCTTTGCCCACTTGACATCTTAAGTAACCAACTTTCCCAAAGCTGGTCACTGAGGATGGACTGTGTTCATCTTTGGAGACTCCACAATGTCTCTGGGCAACCTGTTCTAGTGTTCAACCACACTCACACTGAAAAAACTCCTCTTGAGGACTGTTATGTTCAAGGCTGAATAGTCCTAAATGTCACAGCCTCCCCTCATGTATCAGATGTACCAACCTCTCAATCATCTTAGTGGCCCTTTACTGGATTCACTCCAGTTATATCCCCATATATTTCCTGCAGTCCTAAACCTGGAGACCTGCATCCTCTCTCAGGAGCTCAGCTGAACCATCGTCTCTGGCATGCTGGGTAGCTAAGGCAGTGGGGGGAGCTGCTGCTCCAAGGGGTTCTGGAGACCATGCCCTGTAGGTCACCCCCATGATTGCCTCAGCAGTCCCATCTGCTGCTGGAACTCACCAGCAGTGACAACCTCCCAGCAGAGGCAAGCATCTTGGTTGTCTCTAAGAGTTCCCAGAGTCCTCTGAAAGTCCCAGAAGATGTTCGTGGGAAGTCTAGAAAAGGCTGGCTGTGTTAGCTGTGCTCTTTTCTAGCATGATCAAAAAGGGTGTAGGCATATACAGTAGTACTTTGTCCAACTTTAGCATGCTTGAGTATTTTCTTATTATGAGTGTCTCTGTGTTTTTCCCTCCTATGATTCTATTCATGTATTATGTATAACTACATATTCATTGAACTGAAAAAGACAGACTGTAACTAGTGTTAAGGGTGCATGGCTCTGCTGCAATGATAATTTATCTGCAGTAGAACAACAATGGAAAGAGATACAGTGACATAAGCCACAAGATGCCAGCTAATGATATTAAATATGGAGGTATGGTAGGGGCATGATGTGGTGGTGATGATATCCTGGTGAACCCCAGGTTGCCGTGAGTAACGAATGCCCCCGTGTGGCAAAAAGGGTTATTATTCCTAAATGCTTTCTAACTAGTCTGTTGCTGTGCTTCCTGTGTCAAAGACTGGAATAATTTTCTTTTTCGGAAGTTTCTTCTGAGGACAGATGCATTCACATCCTGAAGTATTCAGGTGTGGTATGAATGGCATCCATGGAAGTACTTCAAATAAAACAGTGCTTTTTGCTGTATTTGATTACAAGTTCTGTATTACTGCATTAAGTGTCAGCTTAGATTTTTGTGTACTTGAAGGAAGAATCTGTTATGAATTATTAACATATGTAAAAATGTTAATGCATTGGTATAATTACATAAGAGCTGTAATAATACATAATACAATATTCTTATCTTTGATTGTTTCAAAATAATGCAATCAATTTTAAAGGGTATTTTTGCTGTTGTGTTGCAGCGTGCATTGCACTACTTTTCTGTATGAATATTTTTTTTAATCAGGGGTAAGCGATATATTGATTCTTTTGCTCAGTTAAGCTTTTCTGTTGCATTTACTAGGAAGGGGAGAGCACGGGGTTTTTGTTTTTCTTAACAAGGAGAAATTACTGATTCTGCTTGTGCTAGTTAAGCTCTGTGACATAGCAAAACTCTCATTGAACGTCATTGAAGAGCAATGTAGATGAGGTGTTGAACATGTGAATTTAGAGAGTAAATGGCTGATATATCTGTGTAAGTACAGAATAGTGGCATTTCAACTGCTGAAGCTACTTAGCTGCTCAGTATGTTGGCCATATGTTTTTGAAGTGATCTCATTCTGTACACAGAAGATCTGTGCACAGAGCTGTTCTCATGTATGGTCTGGTGGTGGTCTGTATTTCTGCCCATGGTCTGTCATAAAGAAATAAGGGATAATAGTCACAAAATGCAGGGGCAGTCTCTGGTAGGAGTAATAAGAGATGTATGGTTTTGAGGCTCTGTAGAAGGAGAGGTCTGAAGATTAATTCTTGCCTGTTATTTCCACCTTTACATTGTTTTTAATGTTTTAACATGTAGGCATTAGATGGAGGAGGAACAGAAAGATTCTCAGTGCTAGAACAGGCATCTGTAATACGTCTGTATCCTCCAAAAAGCCATGGTTATAATCGGCACTTGTCACTGTGAGGAACAGTAATCAGTTACTACGTAAAGAAGCACAAAGGAAAAGTAGGCGATATACTTTTGATATTTTAATGAGAAAAGCTTCTGGCACGATCTATCCTTTGATGATAATAATGGTATCCTAGAAGACATTTATATTTATATTTTAGAGATCAGTGAGACAAAAAGGCTATTAGCAAATATTTCTGAGGTGTTTCACTAACGTCAAAACTTTTATTTTACTAAATTCCAGAAACCATCAGCAGAAGCTGTTGGTTTACCCTAGTAGATTTTCAAAGAGGGATTTGTTTTTCTAATTGAGAATAATAAGTAGGTATGTTTAATTTATCTTCTCTGGGATGTTCTGTTTGTCAAGCATGGAGGTCTTTATCTGCATATAAATATTGCATGCATAAGTGGATATTTTCAGTAGGTGTTCAGTAATAAGCATTTTTGACTGTGAATTGAAATGACATATAATGCTTCCCACTATAATTTTAAATTGTCTTTTAACAAATAAACTGAGTGATAGTCTTACTAATTAGTTGCCAATAAAAATAATAAAAATTGCTATCTGCCTGTCAGTATTCCCCACAGTAATGTCTTCTTTGAAATATTATATCCAAACCAAATACGAATTCCCATGCACTGTAAAATACCTTTTTAAGAAGTATTTTATACTGTAATTTCCTATTTGTAAGTACTGCCTGAGTCATACTTTTTTGAAGATGGATAGTTTGAGTTGAATTTGGACACAAAAGAATTTTGGAAATTTTGCATAGATATTGCAAAAATTTGCATAGATAATGCAAATTATCTATTTTGAAATATTGCATAGATAATGTAAATATTGCATAGATAATGTAAAATTTCTGTTCCCTGTGGATACCGTGTTCAAGTTAGGCTTAAGACAGAGCAGCTATATTGACTGAAATCAAAGATCCAGTAAATCTAGTAAATCTAGATTTAATACGTAATACCTTTGGAGTTGATCAGAAATGGCATTCTTGAGGAGAACTGATAGAACATCGCTGCAGGAGAATCCAGAGATGAGTTGACAGGACACAACTATGCCACATAGTGTCAGAGTATCCAAGATCTTACTCAGTGGGATGAGCAGGGCAGTTGGATAGCAATTTTTACTCTAACACACTTCTTTCTTCCCCGTTAAAGGCTTCTGATTCTGTTATAATCAGTACCAAGGACTCAGGTAACAAAAGCAAAAAAATGTATCAGACAACGGAATCTCTTGTCTTTCATAGCATACATTTGGCTTCATTTATAAATTTCTCAGTGCTGGAGGTGAGATAAAAACACCTTAGTGGTCCCATCTCAAAAATTGTAATTTATCTCCTTTTTTTTTTTTTTTCAGTTAGTTGCACTTACTGCTTAATGAACAATTGTCATGCCTTATTCCTTCTATGATAGGAAACCTGTGTTGCATCCTGTTCTCAACAGTGTGGTTAAAGAGCTCTTCCATCTTTTTGGTCAGTGTCTGAAACTCTGATGATCATCATCTTGGCATGACTTAACCTTTCCATAGACATATTTGTCTCTTCTGAATGTTTCACTGCTCCACAATTACATTTATCTCATTTGATGCTATCAAACTACACTATAGTACTTTGAGTAATATAGATGAGGTTTTGTGGGTAGACGAAGTTGATATTAACTTTATTCTTTGTTTCTGTAAGACATTTGAGACTTTCAGGTTGAATTGAAACTTCAGGAGCATCCAAATGAAACAAAAAAGACACAATTATTTAGAAATTAAAGGGAAGAAAATATGAGAAAAAAATAACTCAGAATCCCTATGATTTTAATCCCATGCAATAATTTATGCTTTGGGATACAATTGTCACGTATCACCTCAATTAGGAATTACAACAAAAAGGTAAGGTAGAAAACGTGCTCTCTAATATTTCTGAATGGTTAGTGTGGATATATACATTTCCTGCAGGAAGCAGATAATTTAAAAATGTTGGCAGCTAGAGGTAATATTGTGTAAAGCAGAAATACAGTGGAATGAGGAATGGTGTTGCTGCATACAAACTCTAATTCTCTATTTACTTTTAAACCATTAGTGCTTTAACATGCCACTAAAAAGTCAGTCTTCAAGAGTAATGGAGGAACTACTGGACTGAAGGCTAGAAAAGAAATTGCAAAGGATGTACTGGGAGTGCATTCCAGATCTACCTTGTTCATAAAGTGATGATAAACTAGTGCTTTGTTCAGGAGGATTTTTTTTTGTTTGGTGGTGTTTGTTTTATATTAAATAGGACTTTAGCATTTTCTAAATATGTAGTTTTCTCCAAAACTACTGGTGAGTCCTTCTATGTTTTTAATGAGTATCTTCCTATATTTTCTAATTTGATGCCATTAAAAAAATAAAAAAAAACAACAAGAAAACAAACAAAAACCAGTAAGAATGTTTTTTTTCTTCTTTTACTGACAGAGTACAGCATGGGTAACACCTGCTGAGTGGATGTTCATGGTGCATGAAAGTACCAGAGCTGAGATATCTGGTCATGGACAGGTGCTCAGCTGTGTCCTTCTGCTTAGGATTTCTGTTGCCAGTACACATTATATAAAGCCCACCCTACAGGAGTATTTCTGATATACTCATATTAAGACATATTGATTTTCTTCTATTTATTAAGGTCAGTTGTTTTAGAGACTATTATATTTGTCAATTTTTCCGTTTGAGTTGTTTGTGCTCTTGATTGACCAAACAGTACATGCAGCTTTATGGCTGTTGCTGATGTGAAGTGGTCCAGCTTGTCAACTGTACGGCTAAGTAATTTGAATTAAAGATTCCAGAGATATGGTAGGGACACCTCTGCATGAAACTTTGAAAACATGTTCCCTTCACTTATTCCTTTATCTGTAAGTACACTAATGGTGTTTGGGAGTGTTTTCTCCTTACTGTGCTGGATTGGCTGCTGGTCCTCATGGTCAGCTCTGATATACTGCAGCTGTGTGACACTGAGTGTGAAAGATTTGTCAATGTGCATGAGCACCTGATGGTGTGGGGAGTAAAGTGATGAAGCCAGGTTTTTGTCAGTGGTTCTATGTGTCCTGACAGAAGAAGAGGCAATAGACATGAAATGAAATAAGAAACCCATTTTTTACTGTGATGGTAATTGCATAGCTGAACAGGCTGCCTGTTGTCCTTGGAGATGCTTACAGTCTGACTGGCATTGTCCTGGGCACCCTGCCTCGGTGGTACTTTGAGAAGATGATTGGATTAGGTGATCTCCAGAGATGCCTTCCAGCTTTCAGATGTTCTGTGGTCTTTGGGCCTGTGGATGGTAAGAAGCTGTCTGATCAATCGTATACAGTGAAAACATGGCATAATAAATATGTTCAGTCAAAGCAAGTGACAAATACAAAGCTTTTTTCCCCGTTATCTTCCATTTAAACAAGAGAGGAGGTGACAGTTGGAAAATGACTCACAGAAAATACAAGCTTAGTTTGAACTTGCTCATTTTGTAGTAGTGACAGAGACCACTTCTAGCTGAATGAAGAGACATAAAGCATGCAGCATATGTTATGAAAGGATATATATTATTTTTAATATTTATGTCCAAAAGATGATTCCATAATACACTCCTAGGACTGTAATTTTGCGGGTGTTGAATTTATTTGCTTTCTATAGGTTCTCTGATGCTTTGTGTTATTCCAGAAACTGCCTAGATGGAGGAATAAGAATTACTCAGAATGAATTTCACTGATGCTGGGCTTACAGTACAAAGAATTATAGCTATTATGCAGTGTTCTGCCAGTAAGGCATTAAATCACTGAAATGCCTTATAAAATGAACAGCAATGTTTTTCCAACTTAGTCTATGGAGTAAAGCATAACCCGTATGCTCTTCAGTTGATGAAGCATTTAGATACTGGTAATATCCACCAAATGGGGGGTTTTATTCTTTTTTTTCCACTTTGTAGATCTTTTGTTGTTGTTGTTGTTGTTCTTTCTTTCTACTGGTACTTTCACAGCATATTTATAGGCTTTTTTTTTTTTTTTGGTTTATTTTTGTACAGAGAATTGTGATACAGATCTAGGACTAGGACTGAGTTATGCAGTACACGATTTTGACTTTGTAACATGCTTCCCTTTTAAAGGAGGAAAGTCTGTAGATCTAAAATGCCTTTTGGAGTGTAACAAATTTCATTGGACTGAGAAACAATGTAATGTTATCAGAAATTTCAAAAACGGTGACTTCAGTGAAGTTCTCACTCTGGATATGAAACAAAAGGGTCTTTGTTCCTAGTACTCTTAATGACATTTCAAATGTTTGCGAAATTGTATGTGTTGTGAAAATATTTTTTTAACTACAACCTAAATATTTTAATTATTAATAATTAAAAGTTAAGAAGCTTTAATTGCTAAATACTGATGAAATGGTTGGTTTTGATTAATGCTTTATCTGAAAAATAGAAACTCAATAGATTTGAGAAAGGCTTTTTTTCCAATTTTTAAAAACTAAGTAACTCTATTTAAACACATTCAGAGGACAGAAAAGACTAACCCTCTGAAGAACAAGCATAAATCATAACACATTGTAATGCTACAAGCTTAGCACTTTATATCAGTACTCAATTTGTTGATAGTTCAGGATATGAGAAACTAATGTTATCTAAAAATTTGAATGCCTTTGTTTCAGTCATAGAAACAAAAAACTTTGATGAAACCAAAATGCTTTTTAAGTTTTGTGATCTCACATTTAGTGGTTGGAAGTTTCACATGAATCAGATTTTGTATTATAATCTCAGTAACTCTCTTCTAGGTGTTTCTAGACCAAAAATTCAAGCCTATGTGAGACTTTGGAAGCCTAATTGGAGTCTGGTATTACCCAGATATATTCAGTAGTGTTGCTCCAGATTTAAGCAGTTTTCAGTTAAAACATTTGTTGTTTCAGACTGGAATACAGTCTATGCCCCACTGAATGCTTTTGTTAGTAAAAATTTCTTTAGCAATAGTAGTGGATCAGATGTCACATCTAGCACAATTTCTTGTTTGTGATGAATACAATCAAGTTTAACTTAGCACAATGTGATCTTCATTCCTTATGGAAACCTTCTATTATATACTCTTGGAGTAAACATTTTGAATATAAAATCTTCTGAAATGGCTCTCTCTACAAATCTGAAATGGCAGAAGTAAGTCTGAAAGCTGCTTCTTGGACCAGATTGATAGAAAAACAAAAATTACTTAAATTCTGCATGTGGAAGACGTTTTCTCTCTGTGAAACAGTGAATGCCTACTGACATAAAAAGAAAGTACAGCCTGCACCTTTTTAACCTCCCTTAAAGAACCAAATATAGGTTTAAACAGTAAAGAAATACTATATGTAGGGATATAGCATATATTATTTGGATTCTCAGCTTAAAAACTTTATTGTTCTGCACTCTTCAGGAATTTTGCCCATCAGCTGAAGTAGAACCAAATTCATAAGTGTGAGTATTCACCTTCAGTAAACGACAGCAAATTTTGAAAATAGGGTCCTCTTTTACTTATTAAGAAAGCTTTCTGCCTTTTAAAACCAAACAGCAGTCCAAATAATTGAGCTGAGAAAAAGCTAAACCAAAGCAACAAATAAACAAAATGACACATCCTAAAAAAATCCCCAAAACAAAACAAAAACCAACAATAAAAGGAAAAACAACCCAACCAAAAAACCAACAAACCAACCCACACCAAAGTACTCTAAGATAAGTAAAAAGTAAGGTTAGTTCTGTGAGAATTCGTCTCACAGAGCTAAAGCTCTGAGGTCACATGTAATTTAAGTGTAAATCATTACCTGAAGACTGCTTTAGCTTAATGTAGGTCTAATAGTTAACTGTTTCCCAGAAACACCGGGGATGGATGTGTCTTTAGAGTCTATTTTCTGACTTCCATCCTACAACTGAACACCAAATACAGGATACGTTCTGGAAAATAAATGTTATGAGTCTGTTTTGGCAAGAATTAGGAGGTTTAGATAATCTGTTCCAGGAAAGAAAATATTCACAAGTGAAAAAATGATTTATAAAAATTTAGCCGGTCATGGCAGTGCCATGTGCTTTATATATATGCATTGTACTTATTTTTTATATATATTCTGCCCTAAATAATCAATGCAGGAAGAAGAGTAATTCTTTATGTTCTGTTCCAATTGTTTCTAAAGCTATTTTCGCTTAAAATCAGGGTTGAAGCCTTCACCTTGTAATTATGGGTTGCATATGCAAACCTGGGAAAAAACAATGCATTCTTTCTTGAAAATGGTGTTCGAACCACATTAGGTCACGTGCTTAATTTAATGAATAGAGTAGTCTTATGTTAATTGCAGATGTCTTTAAAAGTCATTAATGTTGATGTAGCATGCACTCATGTAGTTGGAGGGTGCTACAGGAGCACACACACACTCCTGAGATTTAGCACAGGGAAAGTATGACAAAAGAATTTTTAAGAAACTTATTGGAATGGTTTGCATAATTTATTTGGATTAGAAAAATCTTGGAAATGCTAATTCATTTTTGTAGTCATGAGGTACTACTTTGGTGCATAGTACTTAAAGGAATCTAACCTGTATTTCTGATGAAACGTTGTGTATTGGAGGAAAGAAATATGACCTTGAAAATGCAAACACTTGCTCTTGAAAACAGGTGTGGGATAAGTTTCATTGAAAATAAGATACTCAAGTTTTTACCTATGAAACTCTATTTTTAAGAATCTAGACATCTTTCATTTCCTGTATAAGCAAGGTCTGTTAGACATGATGTTATGGATCTGTGTATCTAATTGAAGTGCAGCTCACAGACTATGAGACTATGAGCTGTAATCTCAGACTGTGCCGAGACTTCAAGATGGCCACTGATTATGTGGTTTAGCGTGTAAACCCCTCAAGATTGTGTCTGTTATCTTTCCCAATACAGTATTTGCATGTTGAGAAAATGGTTTTTACTTTCCAAATAAAAACAATTAAAAGTGGAATAGTATGCTATATTGTATAATTTTTGTTCACCTGCATAGAGATATTTGAAGTCTTCGGAGAGCACAAAGATTATTTTAGTTTTTCATTTGAAATGTACACATAATTCTGTCTGTTTTCTGCTGTCCTTCTCTGAATGACAGTGTTGATTAGCTCTTTGTTTTCAAATGCTGGATAATACTTTGACTAGTACATTCTTTGAGTGTACAGTGCACCAGTAACAAGTAAATAGATGCATCTATGAGAACATGTATGGGATTATAAACTCTACTGCTATGTATAATGCTGCATGTTGCATACATGTCATTTTCGTAAGCTGAAAGTAGAATTATGTTCTGGTTTTACCTGAGATTTTTCTGACTAAGTGAATTTTAAACTCTTCATTAAGCTTTCCAAGTAACTGATCGAAATATTTTAGACATTAGTCTACATGCAGTGCATGAGCTAATCTGTGCCTCTGCAAGTGATGGTTAGTCTTCAGTCAGTGACATTTTCTAGCAGAGTTGGTAACAGGCTCAAACCTTCAAGTTTTTCTTTAATTTCATTTAACTGTATTTTAAATACAGTTCAATCTTTTTCCATCAAAGATTGTTCTGCTGCCTTATATACAAGTAATACAACTGAATTATAGAATCCATTCATGTTAAATGTAAAATTTTGGACTGTAATAATATTTCCTCAAAAAATTCCTACCAGAATGTCATGGGTCAGTCTGACCTACTTTTTATATAAAAAGCTGATCACAAAAATTACTGTCCCTAGTAGCAGTAGACAGTCTGTGTTTGTCAGATTGTGTCAACACTAATGTGCTATCAGAAACCTTACCAAAACCCAACACTTGCAGTGTGACAGGGTTGATCATGAAGTACATCTTCAGGAAGAATTTGAAATGCCTTTTTCCTTTAGCTGTCTATGCTGTTCCAAGATAGATTTCTTTGTATGCCCCTAGCTGCTGGTCTTTAGCTTTTGTATAGTTTGAGTTAGTTACATATCATTCTAGAAGAAAATAAAGCAGTGATCAGAAGCTCATGTAATACTGCTTCTACACAAAAATTACTGTCCCTAGTAGCAGTAGACAGTCTGTGTTTGTCAGATTGTGTCAACA